>JAAGOF010000244.1:133951-158527 GCA_010645155.1 Tigriopus japonicus
GGGTTGAGCCTCGCCCGGCCAGCGAAGCCAGCCATCACATCGTCCAAATTGTTCCGATAGGCAATCTCATGTCCGGTATCAGAATGGTTCTCCGTCTGTGGGTGTGACTTAGCGTCTAAAAGTTTCCTTGAGAAAGGTCGGGGAGGAGAATCGAACCTGGGACCTCTCTCACTGTAGGAAACTGCGCTAACCACGACACCACGTCTCCTCCCTTATAAAGGATTTCTCCCGACAACATCCGTTCTATCCCCAACAGGACTCGAACTCGCGCCGTCTGGGGAAGCACTTACTCTCGGCCCTTAATAACACGTTAGTACGCGCGGCCATTCTGGCTTCCTTATCCAGTTTTGCATTGAGAAAAACAAAAAAATTGTTCATTTATGGCGATTTAACGCAGATTTTCTGAAGAGCGCTTCAAAAGTTAATAAGCTTAATGATCTCATAATATCTTTTCAATTATCACCACTGATTAACGCCCCTACTCGAATCACTGCGCAATGCTCCACCCAAATTGACAACATTTTCACGAACTCAAAGCAAGAAATGAAATGTGGAATCCTTTTGTGTGATATAAGTGACCACCTTGGAACATTTGCCTCTTTGGGAACTACCTCATTTCAGAATTACGAGCCCCAGGTAACAAAACGAAATAATACAAGTCACAAGAACATTGAGAAACTTCGCAAAGTGTTGGAAGGCACCAATTGGTATTTACCGCCAGACAATCCTTTACTTTCATTTCATGATTTTCAACCAAAAAAATTGTCAGATGCCTTCAATAAAAGTTGCCCAATCGTAAGCAATGTACCGAATAAACGCAAAGATAAGTTCAACTCGTGGATGACTTCAGGTATCCTGAAGTCACGAAGCGAGAAACAAAAACTCTTTGTCAACTTCCAAAAACTCCCTTCCCTAGAAAACAAACTAATTATGAAATTATATTGGATAGACATTGCATGTATATGCATATTTATTTTTTACAATTAAACTAAGTAAAGCCACATTAACAATCCTTGAGTGTACTCTCCGATGGTCAGCTCTCTTTTTTGAAAAAAAGCAACAGCTCTGTTGAGAGTGTACTCTCAACAGGACCATCAGTTTGACCTAATTTTGGTATACTGTAAAATCTGACTTATGTTTGTTGACATGTGACCCAATATTGGGAGAAATGCATTTCTGATCCCTTTTGACTTAAAAGCATTTTTGGGAACAACCAAGGTGCTTAGCAATTTTCGTGTTTTCCCAAATGAACCACATCAATCAACCAATTTCATTGTATTTCACAAAAAATGCTTGCACTTTTTTTGCACTTTTATCTGCACTTTTTGGTCTTTTTATTTGCACGAAAAGTGCACCCCTAATCATGAAATTGCTCCAAAACTGCCCCAATTGCAATCATACTGGCATCTGTGACAAGACGAGTGTTACGATGGGGTGATGGAAAAGCCAACACATCCGAAGAAGAAATTGCAGACTTGAGATGATCAAATGAGACTGGTTCCATATTGGTCCAATGAGGTAACTTGGCAGTTGATTTCAGCGAATGGTTTGCACCACTTGGTTTCTTCAAAAGGTCATACAATGGTCTGGCGATCTGTGCAAACATTGGAACAAATCGGGCGTAGTAATTTGCCAATCCCAAAAATTCCTGGATGTTTTGAACTGTCAGGGGCGTTGGAAAAGAAACGACGGATTCAATTCCAGTAGGTTTAGCACTGACTCCAGACTCGGAAATGACGTGTCCGAGGCATTCCAACTGATTTACTCCGAAAAGGCACTTTTTGACGTTGATTGTAAGGCCAAAATTTGATAGACGTTCCAGTACTGATTCCACAATGTCTAAATGCTCATTTTTGGTTGCACTGAAAACGATAATTTCGTCCATGTAAACAAACACTTCTCAAATGCCGTGAAGAACTTCCGAAACAAAACGTTGGAATATTTGGACTGCATTGCAGAGGGGAAAAGGCATGACAAGAAATTCAAAAAGGCCCCACAATGTTGTGATGGCGGTGAATTTGATGGAGTCAGGATGCATGGGAATTTGATGAAATGCCTTGACAAGATCCAATTTGGAAAAGACAGAGCATCCAGGCAAGAGGGACAAAAAGTCGTCCAGATGAGGAAGAGGATAAGAATCTTTGACAGTCCAGAAGTTTAAGCGTCTAAAATCACCACAAGGACGGAAAGTGCCATCAGACTTAGAAACCACATGTAGAGCACTTGAAAATGGAGAATTAGAAGGGCGAGTTACTCCTAGCGAGAGCATGCCATCAACAGAATCTTTAGCGACTTCCATTTTGGCACCAAATAGTCACCTTGGTTTGCTATTGATGTGTTCAGGACCAATGCCATCCTTCAAGACAATCTCGCACACCACATTGTGTTTCACATCTTGAAATCAACGCGTGGGGTTAACACATCGCGAAACTTGTTGAGCAACGCACCAAATTCTTTGGGGAAATGGTCAATCAAGGAAATGGATGACGTTTTAGGGACAGCCGCTATGGAGGTTGAGAGAGCAGCCGTTCCAACGACTGACTTGTTGGTAGACATGTTAATTAATTGGTGGCGTTTGCAGTCAAGAAGGATATCATGGGAGCTGTAGAAATCAAATCCAAGGAGATTTTCCGTGATGTCCGCAACAAAGAAAGTGTGGATGAAAACGCCAACCTCAGAAAGATCAACCTTGATGGTTTTACGACCAAATACTTGGCAAGGAGTGCCATTTGCGGCCTGGAAAATTTCGTTGTTGGGAGAGGAGCAAGTAGCCTTGTCCGACGGGGTAGCAGGGACTAAAGACCAGGCGACTCAAAAGATAACCCGGAAAATTCTTCTGTCTTGAATGACTTGGGATACATCGAAAAGTTGGAAGGAGGTGAGCATTGGTTGGTCTATCTGAACACTCGGTCCATCGTTTCTAATTGCGACAAGATAAAATATCTTCTTTATGAACAAAAGCGGCATCATGTTCTATAAATGATGGTCCATCCTCGAATTTCTTTTATTGTATTGTTGTGTCTTTTAGTTCAGGATAATTCAAGGCCAGGTAAGATATTCTTAGGTTGTTGAAGTTTTGTAATGGATGAGTGCGATAAAACTCCCCGTTTTGATCCGGGGGAGACTTTGTGGGGGGAATTTGGTTCTTAATCCCTTTTCAAGAGGAGTTTGCGTTCGCATTAAGGTCCATATAGAACAAAGAAAGAAGAAGTCCCCAGTGTCAAGAATTCGATCAAATGAAGAACAAATTAAGATGACTTCAAAACATATCAGGTGTGCTTACCAGCAATGGATGGGCTCAATAATTTGATTTGCCTTTCGACTCAGTTAGCCCAAATTGGTGATCTGGCAGTCTGACCCGGATTATATGGACCCTCTCAAAGTCTTGATAATGAAATTCATCAAGATTGAATTGTGTGGATTTTTTCACTCAATCTGATTGTTAATTCCTGGACAAAGGGATCTAGGAACTAAGAGGATCAATCAAACCCTATCAAGCATGTAGAGCCTATCGCTGCAATGATAAGACATGATCCTCTGGTCCTGAAGGAACGTTAGCCCTAGTCCTGCGTGGTAGAGGTGGGCGAGAAGCCGGTGTCGGTGTCGAGGTGTCGACATCGACACCGGCCTTTTTGGATTTCGGTGTCAGTGTCGACACCAGGTTTCCGGTGTCGACGTTTTAAGGTTTCGTGAGTTTTTTCCGAAAGTTCCGCAAATCGCACAAAAATTACATTGAAAGGCTTGCAAAGCAGGGTATTGTGAAATGTAAACCTCTTTTCCCCTCTCTCCAATTTAAGTTTACCTACAATTTATTTTGATTTTTGTGAAGAATGTCTGGGTCTGTCCAGACTGATCTCCGTGATGAATGTCTTGAAGTACAAATTTCAACTGACCTTGTCATAGGGAATACAATCATCATAATTGGCCTAGAAAAATGGATCTTTCTCCTTTCATATTTCAGTAACACTTAAATAAAACTTTTAAAGCACAATTTGATAATTAAGTTCAATGAAATTTAAATGCCTAGGTACCTAAACTGACAATATTGCAGATAACATTGTCCATAAGGAAATTTAACAATAAAGTGCAAAGAAATGTTAAATCACTTACATTCAACTATGTTTTTGGGGAATTTGAATAAAAATTTTGCTCATGCATTAAGCCAAGGACATCTTGATTAAGCAGACGAATAAACTTTTGATACTCAACATCACCATGGGTCTCCAAAGCGTTTGTCATTTCTTAAATGGCTTTTCTACCTCAAAAACACTATGAAACCATTTCAAGCCGTTTAGTTTCCGCAATGTCATAAGCAGGTCCCGGGAAAACATTTGCTAAAAAGTGGCAAAGTATTTGATGCTCATTTTCTTCAAAAGGAACCAAATATTTGGAAAAAGAGCCATATATTCATAAATATTTAATACTAAGCCATTATCTGGCTTTTTTGTGTGCGTACACCAATCTATCAAATAAGTGTATCTAATTAGTTGTTGTTGGAGGCACACTTGACACAAACCGGATTTAACAATAGAAATTTCAATTTCCCCAATAGATTTTTTCCTTTAAACAACCAAAATATTAGAAAAGTTTGGGAAATACTACGAAAATATATAATTCTGGACCCTACTTGTAAAAAATTCCAAACGGGAAAGTTATGTTGCTTACCCTTCATTTGAGGTTAAGGGCCACCAAAAAAGGTTGGAACTTGTTATGTATTTGATAAAACTTAGGATGATGATTTTTAAACCCCAAATTCTAATATGAATTACTGGTGTCGGTGTCGTTCTTGGTGTCGGTGTCGGCGTCGACACCAGCGGTGTCGACACCTCGGTGTCGATGGGAAACTTTGACACCGGTGTCGGTGTCAGTGTCGGTTTCAACCTTCCGGTGTCGGTGTCGGTGTCGAGGTCAAAATTGCCGGTGTCACCCATCCCTACTGCGTGGTCCTGACCTTCTTGAGCCTCAAGACTTGAACATTTTCAATCAAATCCACAATCCAGGATTTAATCCCCATGTTTTTCACTCATTTTGTCTCAAGGACGTCGTGATTGCCTTTGTTCCAATTCTAATCCGGATCAGATGGCTGATCTGATCCAGAACCATCAAAAGTGCCCTTCAATAGTTATAGCCAACAACATCTCCAACTTGGACTCCATCTTGTTACAAAATGAGACTATTCTTGTTCCTCCATTTTCCCATGGAAATGGTTCCTGCCTTGTGGAGGTGTTGAAGAGGATGGAAGAGGGGTAACCCTCCAGATTTCACCACAGATAATTCTATTTAGCATTGTTTCACAGAAGTTGGACTAATGGGTGAAGCAAGATACCATCTATGTATTTTCCTGATTGCTATGAGGACTAAAATCCTTCGGAGAGCTCAATGTCAAAAGTTCATGAGACGAGTAAAAAGAGTGCTGGGACCTCTAAAATCAAGTTGAAGAACAATCAGTCAAAAAATATTATCACGAAAAGTTTGACTGAATTCTTTCAAGATGCATGTTCAATAGTTTTAGTCGTTAATAAGGAATAAATGACGTTGTGTCAAAATATAGCCTCGGCCTCATACCGTTTTTTCAAAAATCGGAGTTCGTGTCCACCCCTTTCAGGGGTTCCTGATCTAGTCAATAAAGAGGTCAAACTACTTTAGTCTCATCATGGCTTAACATGGCGCGGTCGTAAAAGAATTCCTGCACTCTTCTCTTGGTACTCCATCATTTACACCTTGGATACCATCTCTTCCATCTGGATTATTCCGCCACATCCGGTCCGTTCCATCACTTTTTAAGTGCTGGATCCTTTTGCCGGAAACTCCTCCAGTGGACCCTTTCATCCACACTCCACTTCATCATCCTGTGCGTTTGAGCTATGGATTCCACTAAGAAGACCCTTGTTACCAAGAAAGGAACCTTCACCTGGCACTTGGCATCCTGTGAGACTTTTCTTTCCAACGTCGAGTCGATGGATCTTTCTGAATTGGAAATGTCGATGTCGGAGAAGATTGAAAATATGTTCAAAAAGGTGGAAACTTCTTTCGATACCCTTGAAGAATTTTTGGATTCCGCTAGCGATAGTCTCGATAAGAAGATCCTTAACAAGGAGATCACATCGCTCAACGAATTCTCGGGAGACACGAACAAACTCCAGGAGAGGATTTTGGCCATTTCATCGCGCATCCGAATTCAAGTTGGAAGAATTGCTATCCCAACATCACCTTCATCCTCTGCTTTCACGTTCGCCAAAATTAATATCGCTATGCTATCCTCTTGCACTCTCGCTGAATTCCGTTCGTGGAATACCAGTTTCTCTCTCTTCTATTCTTCTAATCACATAAACACTTTTCCCCTTCCTGAACAACAGGGTTATCTTCGTTCATGTTTAGAATTGAAACTTCAGCAGATGCTTAACACAAAGATTGAGGACGATACACCTATTTTTGGCGATGATGGCTGTATTTCACGATTGAGAAGTATCTTTGTTCAACACATTCCTCTTCTGACCAAACGTTACAACTTCTTCAGATGCGATCAACAACCAGGTGAGAAATTCATTGACTGGTATCTTCGTCTCCAACTTAAGGGCCAGGAAGCTGAACTCTCCACCATGGTGGAAGATGATCTCTTCATTTTGAGATTGGTCACTGGCACCTCTGATCGTCGATTACGTGAAGAGTTTCTTCGCCAAGCTAATCCAACCCGTGATCTTCTTCATCGCACGGCAATGGCCTGGGAATCCGCCCACATCGTGGAAACCTCATTATCGTCATGTCCCAGAGCTCCCACCATCGCCGCCGTCTCTTCATATAAGAAATCGAAGTCTGGAAAGAAGGGCAAATCTTTCTCTGATCAAAAAATGCCCTCATCAAAGATTGCTCCTCGTCGCAGTGAACGGATCAAGAAGCGCGTCACTTTCGCTTAACCCTAGTGATAAACGTTTTGCTCTGCCATCTTGAGGGGGGTTGATAGATCTTGTACTTGATTGATATTTATTGCACTGTCTTCTATCTTGTTCTCTCCTCACTATTTCTCCCTAACCGGTTTCTTCCTCTACTTCCACATCGTTCGATTTCCTTCCAGAGTCAGTCTTGAATATACGTTCTTATGAAGCACTTGGCTCCGCACATGATTACTTAACAACCTATAACATGCCATAAGCAACATTCAAAGGCAACCGAATCAAAGAATTTACTACTTTAAGGTGGTTACTCGTTATCAAATCCATAGACCTCTAGAGAAATGGACGTTGGTCGGAAGCCAGATTTGATTTTGCCTGACCGAGAGCAGGCCGATCGAAATGCAATGTAAGTGCTGGAATAATTTCTTAAAATAATGAATGAAACATTTCTTTTCAAACCAAAGGATCATGTAAGAGTTATAAGTGCATGACTGGTTCAACCATTCATGCACAAATGGTCAAAAAGTAAGTTATACAATTATATTGTAAACTGTGTAAATGACACTCCAGGCTTACTTCTGTTTAAGTTGCTACTCTTGCTAATAATTTTATCAGTGTTTAGGACACCTGTAAAAACAACTTGTGGGATCTCCTTTGTGGCAAAAGAATTTCCAACCTATGATCATGTAAAGATGTTTCAAATGCACAAAACTTGACTTAAAGTTTGCATTGAAATATGTTTCAAGTGGGTAGTTATAGTCCCGAGGGCAGACTTGTCTAGAAATGCTTTCCCCAATAAATTATAAGTACATTGTTGCAAGTGCTTGATTGGTTCAAACTATCATTACTTTGTTTGATCTTTCCTTCCTTCAATTGATTTGTCTGGGGGCATCTCAAATTCCACCAACTTGACAGAAATAAGTCGAGTCAGAAGGGTTTTAATTAAAGGCATAACGATGGTTTTGAATGTCCCGCTTAGTTTCCAAATGCGACACGCTGATATTAGAAGACCATAGAGGTCTTTAGTGTGGAGATACTAGAGCAGGCCGGTCGTGAAATTTCATTGTGAGCAGCGAGGGCCGTTTATCATCAGCGACTAGTTGAAACTTGCCCAAACAAACGTATTCGTAGAAGGGAAATTTTTGAAAAACATAAGTTTTTTGGCCATGTGGCCTCCTGACGAATCCTAACTCATCGGACGAGCAAAAATAGTTTCCACGAAACCTGCCTCTTCATCTACTTCCAAGGGAAGAAACAATTCCTTCGTCATTCCCATTTCTTCCTCCGACCTCTTCACAACTTCCTCCTCTATCTCCAGGGTGGGTACCACTAATAAACTTTTACTTCTTTATGTATGTTATACCTACATATCTACTGTCTAAATATATTCAGGTTTTGGCACTCAATCTGGCGTTCCTTGGGATTCTTTACCTCCTGTCTACGCTTTGCTTCCCCCAAATTATGCCAAGGTGCTCAATGAAGATGAAAATTTGATTCACAGGCATTAGCTCACGCAATTGAAGAATTTGGCATAGAAAATATGTCTAGCGCACTTCCATTTGTTTTATGATTTTCCACTTGTTTGGGCAAGTATTTCACGATATTCTTCGGAAATATTTGCCTTTTCACGCAACTTATGGGCAACTTTGGCCAGTATCAGATAGAAACAAGGCAGACAAAATGACGACAATGGCCTTTCTATAGACCTCTATGGAGAAGACAATCAAGCTAGTTGCCAACACATTGGTCATTCTGAATTATTTAGCGGGACGATTTCCCAAAAAGTCTTCTACGGAATGAATCAACCTGGGAAGTGGTGGATGGGAATGGTTAGACATGGGCGCGCGGTAAATAGGTCACAGTAAAAAGATCACCGTAAAACGGTCACGGTAAAAAGGTCACAAGGTAAAACGGTCACGGTAAAAGGGTCACGAGGTAAATAGGTCACGGTAAAAAGGTCACGAGGTAAAAAGGTCACGGTAAAGAGGTCACAAGGTAAATAGGTCACAGTTAATAGGTCATGGTAAAAAGGTCACGGTAAGAAAGTCACAAGGTAAGAAATACAAAAGCAGAAAAAGGTACAATGTAACTTCAAATTGAAATGATATTCAAAAAATGTTGTTGAGCACATGGACTGTATGCCAAACAATCCATGTACAGTTGCCAGTACAGTTTTAATTCTTTAAATCTTCTCTGGCTTTGACGAAAAAATATTTTTTCGACAAATATTGTACAAAATCATTGACATTTATCACCAATAACATATTTTTACGATTAAGAAAAATAAGCCCAGCCCCACAAATGATTGTAAAAAATATGAAAATGGTGAAGGTGTTCACCACATACATTGCATGTACAATTGTCATGAGGTAAGATGTGGAATTCATTTTTACTACAAGTCAGATGATGGTCACTGTCTAAAACTTCCCTTGCCAGCTGAAACTGGGGAGCAAATATCGAGTTGCTTTGGCTTTTACAGTTGTGATACCTAATCCAGAACGTTGGGAAATTCTGGCTCTTTTGTATATCAGTTCTTGGAACAAAGAGAAATCGTATTTTAGCACTAGTAAAATGCAAAAAGCACTGAATTCATGGAGTGGGAAGCTAGCAATGAGAATTATGATTTCAAGCAGAAACAAACCATTTGCGTTCTTCTGCAAATGAAACTGGCTTGCATTGAGAAGAACACGTATTTCAAATTTCAGCCCAATCGAATGCCGGAGTGAAAAGTTATGCCTTGTCAAACTTATGCACTGAAGAGAGCAAAGAATGAATGAACTCGCCCTTTTGTGGTAAAACGATTACCACAAAAGGGCTAGTTCACTCATTCTCGGGAGGATTTGCACTGAGCTTTGAGAGAGCATAAGTTTTGACTCCGACGTTTGCTTGAGCTGAAAATTGAAGTACGTAGTGCACTCGACAAAAGAAAGGTCTTCCTCAGTCTTGACCATTGACCACACAAACAAGTCCAGGGGTTTCAGGTTTGGCGAGGACGGGGGCTACTTAAATTTGGCTCAGAAGCCGTCTATATCACTATCTCACCGGTTCCTAAACTGGGGGCTGTGAAGGATTTTTGAAAATTGATAATGCTTGTAAATAATTTTGAATATTGATACTTATCAGTCCTTCTTAACTATGCTTCAAAACAATTTTATTGTTTTTGAAAACCAAGAACCCTACAGTGAAGGTGTCACGTACCACAAGAGGAATTTTTAGAGGAAAGCATGGATTTAAATTGCAGTCTCAATTTCCAGGTTTAATCAACTGAATTTTCAATTGTCACTCACCTTAGTGCTTTCAGTTCCATTGCTTGGTTTGGTATCTTTAAAGCGGAGTCTCAGCAGAGTCCTTATTATTCTATTTTGAATTGTTATTGAATTGAGTTGCGACCACACCAACTTCAATTTTTGGTGTTAAATTTTGAATAATAACAACTGCAAATTACCTAAAACCTTTGTTAAAGAGACACTCCTTGCTATTTGATTTGCTGAATTATTTGTTGCTTTTTAGTGTCATACTGATGTTTTTTTAACGTCCAGTTAATCCAGTGATTGATAAATCGTCTAAACCTCAGTTATAGTATGATGTTCAGCCCAACAACATTATGTGTGTGCAATGATTGCAAGACCTTTTCCTCGTGTGACCTTTTTACTGTGACCTATTTACCGTGTGAGCTTTTTTCTGTGACCTATTTACCGTGAGACCTTTTTACTGTGACCTTTTTACCTATGACCGTTTTGCTTGTGACCTTTTTACCGACAATCAGACATGACCCACGTCTTTTTGGGATCCCAACCTTCTTTACCTTGCTTAAAGTGACCTGGAAGTGCAAGTTACTTATGTGAGCATTTGACCAAATACAAAAATGGAAATGTCACCTTCTTTTGACTTCTTTTGACTTTGTGAGCAACATGTGAAAACAGAGGCCTTGTCAAGAAGATCACATACATCTTTGGTTATTTCCTTACTTGGTTCAAGCCTGGTACAAGTAACCTTGTGAAGAATAAAAGCATATGATAGAAAAGAGATTGGATGTATTTAATGACTTGCAAAGTTTCTGGGTTTGGAAACAATCTAGAAAAGACAACACACTTTACCATGAGAAATCAAAGACCAAGATTAATCCCAGTGGCAAAACGAAGGCACTGGGTCATCAAAACCATCAAATTTTCAAATTTTTTATTGTAAGAACCACTCATTACGTGGTCATTGTCATTTATTTTGTCTCAAAATAAAATTCAATCATATCTTTATTTTTTTTTTGAGGGGGGGGGGCGGATTTTTCAATACCGCTACAAGGAATGGGATTCCCTGTAAAGAGAGTTAATCATTATTATAGTTTCAATAATTAATGTTTATATGAAATTTGATCTACCAATGAGTTACTGTTGGCAGATCTGTACAACCCTTGAATAGTGGGTTGGTTAGGAATAGTATTCAAAAATTTGTCTAATCCTGCCTTAAATGCTGTTAGAGGATCAGCTCCTACATATTCCCGACGAAGGCAAATAGGCAACAAATTGAACAATGAAGGAGCCCGATAAAGAAGAGAGGAGGACTTCATTGTTCGAACTAGCCTTGATTCCTTAGGATTTGGAGGTGCTCTCAGAGCGCACGTAAAACCTCTACGATCGCTACAACTGATCTCAAAGCCTGGGTTAGGACAAAGCCCATGAATGCTCTTGAAAACATACAGTTTCAGATACCTTTCATACCTTCTCTGAGTACTCTACATCCCTAACTTCTAGAGCCTCTCCCAATACGAGAGCTCTCTCATTCCTGCGATGTTCCTAGTAAAACATCTTTGGACCTGCTCGACCTTTTGCAAACCTGCTGAACTCATTGGAGCCCAAATGGGCGAGGCATATTCAAGATGCGGCTGAACAATCGACTTGTACAGAGTTAGCATTGTAATACTATCTCTGGACTTGAAAGTGCGATAGATCCAGCCGCACGTTTGAAATGCCTTCCCCACTTTCAACTGGATATGCTCATCAAACTTTCCATCATCTTGGACGACAACTCCCAAATCTTTCATGGACGATACCTGCTCAATATCACAACCTCCATTGTCTTTGAGTGGAACATCTAATTTTGACGCCCCATACGTCATTGTGCGGAATTTCATCCCGTCCAATGCCATGTTACTCTCGCCAACCCAAGAGTAGACCTTCTCCAAGTCCTCAACTAAACATCCTCTACTTGTGTTCTTATTTTTTTGGGCTAAGCTTTGAACAGATTGTTTCAATTAGTAAAAAAGAAGTTGAAATCCCAATGATGGAACTTCTTTATTTTCGATAGTTGATTTTAGATTATGTAACCAGGCTTGTGACGAAGTTTTTACAAAAAATTGATTAAAGGAGCAAAGTTGATACATTGCACCAACTTCCAACAAATTACCAGAACACCATTTACGGTTCGAGAACAATTGTAATCTCGGTAGAGGCAAATTCATTTCATGAGTTCCACTTGATGATCTGACCAGTGTGACCTTTTGCATTGTAAAAAATCACACCTAATGTCCAGCTCTTTCTTTGAAGTTATCAAAACTACAGTAAAAAAAGTAAATAAAATGAAAGATTATGGAGGGGTTTGGTGACTTAAATTTCATTCAGACTTCGACTCGAAAACAACTTCTCGCCATCATTGCCTTAAAAAGTAGTCTCCATTGCTTTATAAAATGCCTTGAATTTTACTTGTTTGTTTTGCTCTTAAGCATACAAACAAATTTATTAAAATGAGATCAGCAGGCATGAACGCCTTTTGATTCAAGTTGTTTTTATATATACTTAGGTTTTTAATGTTTTGTCCCAGGGTGAAGTTAGTGAAACATGGGTAAATTGACTAACTGGTCACCTTTACTTCGAACAGAGGTCATTGATCGTGAATGGTCATGTGAAATTCAAAGATGAAGCAATCCACAAAAAATCCTATTTTTGGAAAAAGTACCGGAAACTGCCCACGGCCTATTTTTTCCAAGGTACCATCATAATTGCATAGCTCTCAAGAGTAAGATGACAGCAAAAAAATTCTTTGGCGAGCTAACTCAAATACCTCGGTACATAACAGACCACCGTGGACACGATAAAGCTCAAATGCAGACTGCTTCATTAAGCAAAGGGATATATGATAGAAAGCAAGCAAGGCTGTCTAGCTATGATTTATGGATCTAAACCAAATTTCAATTTAGCAATTTCTGACTAAATAATTCCGAATACTTGTTTTCGCATCTGATATTTTTCGGATTAATTATTATTCTGTTTTGCGCATTATTTACCAAATTTCCGAATAATCTTTTCTCCAACTTTTTACGACTAAAAGGGATGGCATTACATGTTCTTGTTATTGTTTTTGCTAAAGTTGTAAATCATTTCTCCCGAAATTTAGCCTTTTTTACACTTGTAGCCACCCTAATTGTATCTCAAACAAGCTAGTAGTTAAAATACACTCAACACGCTACATACACGTTTAAGTAAGAGCAAGTGCTTCTTGGGAGGAGGCAACTTGTTCCATGTTGTGATAGGATATTTCGAGAAGTAATAACGACTAAAAGGTGGGAAAAAGGAGTTGGTGCCGGGGTGGGCAACTCCCATAAAGCCACTGAAACGGCAATGCCAGGATTCAATGGAGATGTTTAGAGACCGGGAAAAAATGTTGGAAAAACGTCCAAAAAATGTCATTAAAATGTCAGGAAAAAGGGCAAAAAAATTTGAAATATAGGGCAAAAAGGGCAAAAAATGTTGAAATTTAGAGCAAAAAGAGCAAAAAAATGTTAAAAATTAGGGCAAAAAAGTCAACGAAATGTGTGAGAAATGGGACTAGATGCGTGGAGGACTTGAGAAGACTACTTAAGACAGTTAAACCAGCCATCTGAAGGAAATAATGCCGTCAAAACTCTAGCTTAAAAAAACGGGAGGTTGCGCTTCACATAGCGGGGTGTTTTTATAAGCTAGACGTCAAAACAGTTTATCTTATAAATCAGATAGCACATTCAGACCCTTCGAAAGGCAATAGATTTTTAAGTCTGAGTAAATAATGGCAACAGTGCTCGCATGATCGTATCGAGTGGTAAAGAGAGAACGAGTTCACTGATCAAGTGGTAAGACGGAAGTGTATTTCTGTATGTCAAAAGCTCACAAGTAAACGGCAGAATTGCTTACGCAAGGTAATCATGACATCAATACAACTCCCCTTTTTAAATATGAAGGACTCTGAATATATATAAACATTCCAATAAACATAAATTCACAATTGTAAACGGTCAACTGGACGTTTATCTCGAATCGATCGTCTCGGAAGCTCTTCTTTGACATCCACCGAACCACCATCAACAAAATCACGGGGGGTTTGGCGAAGGAATCGAAGATTCCGTTCCGTCGTTCGACCTGACGGGAAACGGATGAGGTACCGTCGAGGTTGCTTATTGTCCACAACAATACCATGTCGATCCCATCGTCGCGTGGTTGGATTTTGAACGAGGACCGATTGCCCAAGGGGAAGCTTCTTCCGAGCTCTAGTGGTTCGATCATAATACGCCTTGCGAATAGCATCATCTTGAAGGCGTTTGGCATCAGCTTGCTCAGACGAGATCTGAAACTCAGGTAAAAAGGCTTTGCTATGAATCGGTAATTTTGTATGGCCCCTGAATGTCTTCCGATCTGGGAGATGAGTCATACCGTCATAGATATGGACAAAATATTGACAGGAGGAGCAAAGATAATCTGAACTAAACTTAAACTTAAACCTAACCTAACCTAACCTAACCTAACCTAACCTAACCTAAACATACCTAAAAATATAGAAAAACAAACAACATTTACTGAAAAACGTTTGAAACAAAAACCCTCGTGGAGGCGCGAACCCCAACTCGCTATGCAGTAAGCACGAGTGCTAGCTCTGAGCCACCACGATCTGTTGTTACTGAGAGGGGTATTTGTGGTTTATCTAGTGCTGCAGATGAGTCGCCTCCCAGATCGGAAGTTAGTTAGGGCCGATAGTAATTTTGACCTGAGAGGACGACCGAACAATCGTTGGGCAGGAGATAATCCATCCGAACGCGGAGTATTTCGGAGCTCCAACAATCCAGACAGGAATTGTTCCGATCCCCACTCCCCTCGGCACTTGGCGAGAAGATACTTGCAAGCCTTGACGTTGGACTCGGCGTGCCCATTGGATTGGGGGTTACGAGGCGACGAAGGTCTCCATTCCACACCCCAACGCTTAAAAAAATCTTGGGTCAAAGACGAGGCAAAAGGAGTGCCATTATCCGAACGGAATACATTGGGTACCCCCATCATGGTGAAAAAACCGCGGAGTTCCTGAACGAGAGAAGAGGCACAGGGGGAAGAATTAAATCGAGCCATCAGGGGAAACCCCGAAAAACGATCGGTATATACGAGGAAATCTTTCCCCCCATACGAGAAAAAATCTGCGGATACCATCTCAAAAGGACGAGAAGGTTGATCCGTAGACAACAACGGTTCTGGCGGATTTGAAGGCCGAAAATAGGCACATTCCCGACAATTTTCGATCATGTTAGTAATGTCGGATGTAAATCCTGGCCAAAATACAATCTGCCTGGCTCGCCTCTTCGTTCTTTCCACGCCCTGGTGACTGGCATGAAGTAAAGACAATATCTCTTGAATTGCAGATGGAGGAACGACGACACGAGAGCCACGAAGGACGAGATCTCCATCAACGGATAGTTCATCTGCAATCTTTTTGAAAAGCGAAACATATCCGGATCTGACCTTAAAAACGATGTTTTTCTCCACCGACGACTTCAAAGCCTGGTACTCGTCAGAAGAACGAGCATGGACAGAAAGGTTGTCCAGGACAAGATCAGTTTCTCCAGCTTTGACCACAGCTATTTGGAGATTGGAGGCGGCTTGATCATCATTGTCCTCTTCCCCGGGATTCGAAACGGGTGCCCGAGATAAAGCATCAGGAATAAAATGTTCCTTGCCACATTTCCATTCCACAGAGAACTTGAATGAAGAAAGACGAGAGCGATAAGTGAGAATACGTGGATTTTCGATCGAATTAAGCATTTGGTCATTGAAGATGTTTTTTAAAGGTTTGTGATCCGTAATCACTGTAAACTTCTCCAAACCCGACAAATAAATCCGACACTTTTTGATCGCCCAATAGATTGCTAAAGCTTCGAGCTCAAGAATAGCATATCTGGTCTCCGCTTCTTTTAGAAAACGGGATCCGCACTGAATGAGACGCCATTTGTCATCATGGAGTTGTAGAAGCGCAAACCCGAGACCCTTCAACTTGGATGCGTCTGTTTGAAGAACGGTCTGGGCTCCAAGCTTGTACATCCCCAAAATAGGAGGAGAGGTGAGGGCAGACTTTACTTGCTCAAACGCATTCAAATGCTCAGGCAACCATAAAAATACATTTTTAGTTTTCAACAGACCTCGAAGTGGTTCGGCGTTTTTGGCGATCTCGCTTGAAAACTGACCCAGTTGATTCACGAGTCCAAGAAATGATCTCAAATCTCGACGATCTTCCGGTGGAGGAAATCTCGAGATCGCGGCCACTTTCTCTGGATCGGCCCGAATGCTATTTTGAGAAATACGAAAGCCCACGAAATCGATTTCCTCAGCTCCTCCAATGACGCTCTTTTTCGCATTGACGGTCATACCAAAATGGACACATCGCTCAAGGATCTCACAAGTGATTCGAACAAGGTCGTGGTAATCCTCCTTGCCCACAGCCATATCGTCAATGACTTTTTGGACTTCGAGACCGGACATTGCCACGTCGCCTCTGTAAGAGAAAGAATCTCCCGTAGAAATGAAGCCCATTGGCGACCGAAGAAAGCGGTATTTCCCAAAAGGAGTTATAAAAGTAGTCAACTCTTGAGATTCTTTGGCTAAAGGCATTTGCCAATAGCCCTTGATCAAGTCCAATTTGACAAAATACTTATCACAGGGCTTGAAACCACAAATTGCCTCGGCTGGAGTCTTGGTGGGATGGATGGAGCGGACGACCTCTGTGTTCAAACGTGTCAAGTCAATGCATAGACGGAATGAACCATCTGCCTTCGGTACAACGACCAGGGGATGACACCACAAGGTGGGGACGTCGCCCACGGGCACGATAATTTGCCGATCCACCATTTCATCCAGATCTTTCTTGACTAATGCCATTTGAGGGATTGGTATCTGGTAAGCCGTATTGATCGCAAATGGTTTCGCTCCTTCCTTCAAGGTTATCACTAGAGACAGGAAGTTAAGACGAATAAAACTGTCAAATTAGACGAAAAAAGACGAATAGAATTACCTGATAAGACGAATAAAGACGAATGAAATTACCTGATTAGACGAATAAAGGTTGTACAGATCTGCCAACAGTAACTCATTGGTAGATCAAATTTCATATAAACACTAATTATTGAAACTATAATAATGATTAACTCTCTTTACAGGGAATTCCATTCCTTGTAGCGGTATTGAAAAATCCGCCCCCCCCCCAAAAAAAAAGACGAATAAAATTGCCCAATTAGACAAAAAAAGACGAAAAAAACTGACAAATACGACAAAAAGACGAAAAACCCTAACAAATACGAAAAAAAACGAAAAAACTGACTTACACGGCAAAAAAAGACTAATGAATTGCCTGTAAAGAGGATTAAAACTGCTGTCCATAAAGTAGACAAAATGTGTGGCCCAAATGAGGGGAAACAGCTGCACCCTTGTGCAAAATGGATAAATTTCCAAAGTTAACAAACGGAAAAGTGCCGAATAAGCAAGAAATGGTCAGTGGAACATATAAATTTAAAAAAAGCCAAGAGCTCAAAACCGCCTTTATTTCAATAGAGCAATACTTAAAAGCAGATTTGCTGACATAGGTATCTGATACTGTATGTCTTCAAGAGCGTTCATGGGCTCTGTCCTAACCGAGGATTTGAGATCAGTTGTAGCGATCGTAGAGGTTTTTCGTGCCTTTTGAGAGCACCTCCAAATCCTAAAGGAATCAAGGCTAGTTGGAACCACAGATCATATAATGACTAGATGTCGCATTGGCCGTTCCGTCGGCGAGAGAAAAGGGACACCACTTGGCTTAGCTGCGCTAGCTTCAAAATCTCAGGGCGACCGGGTGCTTAGAAGTAACGACGCTCGCTCGCGTCGAGAACAAAGTACGTACGGTACGTTGAGTTTGTTCAGGATTTGGCCACGCTGGCAAAATATTGAAAAGTTCGAAATTCTCACCATTTTAGGGTGTAGTGTTATGTACCAGCTGATGAAGCAAAGTTGTCCCCTTTTTTCTCGCACAAAGCGAGGTCTAGCCATTATATGGTCTGTGGTTGGAACACTGAAGTCCTCCTCTCTTCTCTATTGGGCTCCTTCATTGTTCAATATCTGTCTATTTTATTCCAAATTTGAGAAAAAAGCTTCAAATCTAAGAAAAATTCCAAGTTTTGACTAATAAGACGAAAAAAGTTGAGTGAAATTGCCGGATTAGACGAAAAAAGACGGATAAAATCCAATTTAGACGAATAAATTTGTCGCGACGAATAAGGGTAAAAAAGACGAATAAAGACGAAAAAAGACGAATAAGTTTATTCGTCTTAAGTTCCTGTCCCTAGTTATCACCATCGGATCCCCAACAATTGGTCCACACATTGGTTTCAATCGCGATTCATCGAAGGCCAAACTGTAAATAGATTTAAGTTTGTTTTAAACAACGAAAAAATCTTCCCTAGAGGGTGAAGAAGGTAAAGTTGAAATCCATTCTTCTCGCTCTTTCAACGGCCAAATAGGAATGACTGGATTAGGAGATATTTCGACCTTTTTCTGCTCTATTACAGAAATGGCTGGTTGAGGGAAAGTGGGCCCCACTATTCCCAAGACTCGACACGCCTCCAAACTGAGGTATGCATCGTCGATATCATGACTGACAATAATGGTCACGTCACGGGCAATGTGTTCACCATCCAATGACAAATCGGACTGGAACGAACCGACAAGATTAAGGGGACGACCATCAACACCAGAAACGGTGGAGCTCGGTAAACATTGCTTAATAGGCGTTAATTGACATATGTCTGAATCGCGAATGACTGACTTCGATGATCCACAAGGGAAAACATTCACGTCAATCCGGTTGGCACGTTCACGATGGGGAGACGTTGTCCCATGAAGATGAAGACCACCGGCTTTCTTGGAATGATCTTTCTGGCGACATGCAGGCTGCCAATGACCTGTACGCCCACAACCGTGACATTTTGATTTCTGGGCCGGACACTCATCTCGGGAATGAGTCTTGGTGAGGCCACAAAATGGACATTTCTCAGAATACCCTGACTTTTTGAAAGGTATCTTACCGCCTTTTCCTCCATTTTTCTTGTATGTAGATTTCGCCACATGACCGGCTTGATCGAGAGCACCGACCTCTGGAACTGGGTTTTGAGAATTGAATCCACGGACTCCACGACGATTAGTCTCCAGTTCAAGAACACACTTTCGGGCCTCATCAAATGTTGTGGGATTACGTTCCATCAACTTCGTCTTGTCGCTATCAATCCTCATCCCCTGAAATAATAGAGCGATGAGGAGACGATCTTCGGTGATCTTGGCAGTGTCAGCATAATCTGCTGCTTCACGAAGCGAAGTGCAAAAAGAAGAATAATCTTGGCCTTCTTTCTGTCGCACCGCCAGAAGATCCCGCATGTCGAGGTGAATGTTCCTCAAGCTTCGTAAGTAGGCCTCAACCAAATCCAATATTTCAACAACAGTTCGACCAGTATCTTGTTTGATTCCTAGTGAATGTTGGATGATCCTCAGGAAACCCGACGAGCAGCATTCCCAAAATAGACCCACTTGGATGGATTGTGCTCTTTGATCTAAATAGACAAGGTTCGAGTAATTTACCCACATCGGACGCCATCGTACAAACGTCTTATGATCAGTGTCGTCCTGAAGTAAAGGAGGCTTCTTTACATCGACTCTTAGAAGAGAACGACCCGACCCGGATTCACGAGCTGGTGGAGAACGCCCACTAGCCTCGGCTCGGAGTAAAGCGGCATCCACGTCTCGTTGGAATCCAATCAACTTTGATTGAGCATTGAAAAATGCTGCAAGGTGTCCATCTACGGCTGGATCTGCATCGGCCGCATCAGCTGCGAGATGGCAGATCACCTGATCCTCGGCATTCAGGTACTTTTGTAATCGATCTTCCCAATGATTAACAAATCTTTCCAATAATGTTGGATGCTCACCCACGACATAATCGTTCAACGCGGACTCAGCCTCATTCCTAGCTCGGGTAAGAGCAGCTTTGAAGCCTCGGCGACTGGCCTTCAAGACTTGAAGCTCATCTCGGTTGGACATGACGGACACAAACCAAGGGAATGACGAATCTACGGATCGAGTGCACCGCAGGAAATTCGGAAATCCAAGTTTCAACACCACAGAAATGGGATGGATGGGACTCCATGGAAATGATCCTCGCACACCAAATGTCGAACACCGAAAAGTGTTGAGACCACAAGTCTCAGATCAGGAAAGCCACAGACGGATGTACTTTAAGAATTCGTACTAACCGACTGCGCCATCGCATGATCGTATCGAGTGGTAAAGAGAGAACGAGTTCACTGATCAAGTGGTAAGACGGAAGTGTATTTCTGTATGTCAAAAGCTCACAAGTAAACGGCAGAATTGCTTACGCAAGGTAATCATGACATCAATACAAGTGCCAACTTAAAACATACTTTACTCTACACATAGATATTTAGCCCACGTAAAATAATCAAGGAAACAAGGGTCACAAAGTTTCTGATGTGAACTTTTTCACAATAAGAAAAATAACTTTAAGGGCACTTTTTTCCCCTTTCCAAAGATTTTGAATAATTGGCATCATAAAATGTGAAGTTTAACAATGACAATTTTAGCGGGAAATTTTGGCGGGAAATTTCAAGCCTTCATTTGATTAATTGGTCCCTCAGAACCGGTTTTGGGATGACATTTTTGAGCAAAAAGTACAAAAAATGTTAAGAAAATGTTGAAATTTTCCAAAAAATGTCAAATAAAATTAAACTGTTAAATTTACGTAAAATTGGCAAAAAATGTAAAAAAATATTTTTGATGTAAAAAAAATTTTTCCCTAGCCCTAGAGATGTTGTTCCGAGAAACTTTGTCCAAAATGGCTTGGTTTGAGTTCCTAATATGGCGTTGAAATGAGAAATGCAGGGGGAGGTTTGAGTGATCTCTTCAAAAATCTTATCGCGGGCGGATGAAAGAAAAGAAAAGGCTTGTTTGGCAAAAGTGGGTGGCTCGTGAGAATTTGGGCAGTTTAAGGGTTTTCGCAATTTATAGACCGTCCTTATGACTTAGATGCGATGAAAAATGTCGAATTGCAAGTTTGAACACCTTTGGTTAGGATTTTGGAAAAATATGCACACTTCAGTTGTTCATTCTTGCACGAGAAAATTCTCAACAAAAGGCCACTTTTTTGGGTAAGTACAAGTGTAAGTGATGTAAAAAGCACTGATTTTTATTGTAAAACTCCAAAACCATCAAGGTACCGAACAAAATGCCGTATTTTGTACGTATTTCTCTTCAATATCAAAGGTCTTTTTTAAGTGCTTTCCATTGTTTAGTCAGAAGAATAATTTTGTAAATTCTTACAAAACCGAGAGTCAAAATGTTCAAACTTGCATTTGACATTTTTTGTAGCATCTAAGTCATAAGGGCGGTCTGTAAACGCGAAAACCCTTGCACTGACCAAAATCTTACGTTGACAAACAAGCCTTTTCTCTTCTTTCATCCGCCCGCGATAAGATTTTTGAAGAGATCACTCAAACCTCCCCCTGCACCTCTCATTGAGAGCGGTAAGGACAGTATGAGGGCGATTGGCGTTAGGCCGATCTGATTCTGCCTTCATTTCTCAAGTGTGACGAGTTTTCGATTGAAGATCGAGATTTCACTCGTTTAAAAATAATGCGTTGGTGTCAGTCAACTACTTTTATGCCTTGATTACATCTACTTATTTGAGATATAATAAAAAAGGTGCACTTTCGTAATTTAGTTGATATGCAAAGCAAATTGAATGGATATTTGCGGTATTTTGTTTTTCGTATTTTGTACCTGCCTGTTGCTTCTTTAGTACTATGTGAGATCGCGGACATTGAGTCGTGCTGCGCAGGTGGACCGAAACTTGAAAAGCTCAATGCTGTTAAAAAAGGAGATGATTCTGATATTGTTGGTGACTACATGTGGTGTACCAATATTGCGACGGACCAACGTGTTTTAAAATGCGCTAAAAAGTACTCAGGCTTCCTGTAAGAGTGAAATAAAAAACCAACTTTTCACCAAACCTCACATTTATGTCGGAGGGCCAGACCTTATCAGGGTTCAAACTTTATTTGTAGACCAATTTGAATCATCCCTCTTGTCTCGCTTGACTCAATGAACACGTACTTTACTTTTGAAAAATTGACATGGTGTTGATTTGAGCAAACTCATAAGCCGCTTTGATGATCGGTATCGAAGGACGCACGTTTGGGATTTTTTTGATTCCCGCTCTGACCCTGAATTACCGTTCCGACGCGGCCAGTCGTCCAAACAAAAAGCGTCGTCTTGCTTTAGTCCAAAACAACAAGAGCAACTTACGAGAGGGAAAAACCAAAAGACCTTTCATGAACGCATCAGAAGATGTTTGAAGGATGGTAGAGGCAACCAATCAACAAACCCACCAATCGATCAACCATGGGAATTCGGACCAAAGCCAAGAAACAACTAGATTCTACACGCAAGCTTAAGTGAAAACATGTAAGAATGGGTGACAGCACCAAACACCGACACCGTTCCAAAACATTTCGAGAAAAAATGCCACAATATCAGAAACTTCAATTTTTGGAAAGATTCTTCACCTCTATATCAGAATGACCCGATGGAAGTGAACAAAATGATATGCCATAGATAGAATCAAGGCTCAATGTGACCTACCCTATGCCATACTGTTAATGAATAAATCCCAGATAATTGGAGCTTTTTTTGATGATAAGCTTACAAAATTTCCTATTAACACCAATCTTCTTTGGACTATTCCATGATTCATCTGATTTCAATTGGCCTAAATGGTTTATGGGGTCCTTAACGTCATCGTTGCTAAGTGTTGTTGAAGCGTCAAATGTGATCTTATGTCCGCAAAGTTGCTGCCTTGTTGTCATTGGTTGAGCGGGCTCAATTTTGAACCAATCCCTGACTTTGTTTAGATTAGTGACCTCACTGAATCGTTGGCTAATTATCACACTGTGGCGATTATGCATGCAGCGGCCCGGTTTTTATTATGTAATTTCTTTCCAGGTACATGTCGAAATCTCATTTTTGACATGAATTCCATTCGTCTTGGAGGGACGAGGGGAATTCGAAAAAAATGAGATTTATTCACCAAAAAATATTCGGTGCACGGGGAAAATGGATTTGTGGACTTGTACTAGTCGCACCTGCATCGTTTTCAACACTTTGTTTCTTCATGTCATTCTTCTCCTTGAAGAACAAGAAAAAGAAGAATGCTCCTAATCGATAATTAGAAACTATGTGATTCCCTATGTAATGTGTATGTGAAAGCCAAAATATAATAGACCAATCAAAAAATGTAACAAATGTTTGTTTTCAAAGCTGATATAAAAAGTGTTTAGTTCTTTAGGTATGTTTGTCCCGTGTCCAGCAACAGGTCAGTACAGCAGTTTAGCCCTTTAGTTCCTGACGTTCACAGAA
Organism: Tigriopus japonicus; assembly: GCA_010645155.1. Lineage (NCBI taxonomy): Eukaryota > Metazoa > Arthropoda > Copepoda > Harpacticoida > Harpacticidae > Tigriopus > Tigriopus japonicus. The sequence goes on from JAAGOF010000244.1 coordinate 157,575, forward strand.
AGGGAACATGTTATACACCACATGCCAAGACTCTTTTAAGTTTTCATTTTCTAATCCAAGCTTTTGTGAGTGTTATATATATGCAAAATGGTCACCTTAGCACATTCAGAAGAAGAAATAATCATTACGTGACTGAAATTTAAGGCCTTAAGGCATTTACCTAAAGTTTTAAGGCCTTCGTGAACATTCTTTTTACAACTGACAGACATGAGTGTAACATTTGGTTGTACCAATATATCATGTTTCTATTTACATTGAAGCCGTATCCACAATCAATTAGAGTTGATGTTCCCGCAATGGGAAAGTTAGGACCTTTACATACCAAAAATTACCTACAGAGGATCTTGACGTATAGTACCAGCACCTTTCAATTTTACTTCAGTAATTGGAATCATTTTGGAAATATGCCTTCATGCGCCCTCTCCTTTGGCCTCAGTGCAACATATTGGTGCAAAAAAGGGATCCTTGCACGGTAAATATAGGCAATAACGCCCAAAAATAGTGTTTACAATTACAAGCAATTTAAATGTTTAAAGGTACTAAGCAATCAATGTAAGTTATAAAACACAGATTTAATTGTGTGGCCCAATAGCTTTATGTGTCACCCCACGTGTCACCCATAGCAGGGTGACAAGGCAGTGCACATCTCCCCCCTCCAAGGGAAACCCCGAGGACGAGAGAACATGGGAGCACATCATGAAAAAAGTCATGAACGATGGAAAAAGACAAGCACAATGAGTCTGCTCAATGAGAATGATGGCTACCCAATATGTGGGTGAGATACGTGGGTGTGGGTGCCTTGATGTGACAAATCAATATTTCTACTTCTCCATTTGACATCACAGTACTAATATATAAGTCTTTCATGAAATATAGACATACACCCTCATATGGGAAAATGAGATTATCAGGTCGTACTCTTATCACAGCGAACTAGCCTTCAACCGGCTATT
>JAAGOF010000244.1:159025-224120 GCA_010645155.1 Tigriopus japonicus
TAGGTTAGGTTAGGTTAGGTTAGGTTTAAGTTTAGTTCAGATTATCTTTGCTCCTCCTGTCAATATTTTGTCCATATCTATGACGGTATGACTCATCTCCCAGATCGGAAGACATTCAGGGGCCATACACAGCCTGATTCACAAGACGGGCAATGATTCGCTGTCTGTTCGCTCAAGGAACTTGCAGAGGACTAAGTGAGGTTGGTGGTACTTTTCGGCATCAAGTCTTCCGCAAATCACATTTGCAACGGCCCGTCCCAAGCAGTCAGAGGATTCATCCACACTGATCCAAATGGGGAAACCACTGAGGTCAGCCCTGATCTGGGAGGATACTTCCTCGTAGCATTGGGGCATGTAGTTCTTGCGCAGCGAGGACTCATTTGGGATGGATACAGTAAGGCGCTCTTCCAGAAAGACGCGGAATTTGGGGTGCTCCAACTTCGACCAAGGAATATTGGCAGCTAAGAAAACTGAACAGAGTTCCCTGCCAATTTCTTCAGATTTTGAAGGATTCTTCTTTTTTTGCAACACATCCTCGATGTGTGCCTGGTTCTTGGCAACATGTGCCTCCTTAGCTTGAGATTGATCATGTACGTCTGGACGTCCATGTAAGCCTGGACGTCTTCAAGTGTTGCTGAAGTTGCGCCTTGCAACTGGCTTTTACCGGGCTCTCACAGGGCCCACAGGAGATGGAGCTCTCTCTGTTATCGAGTTTTCTGTAGGGGAAGTCCTTGCCGGTGTTAAGGCCGGTAAGCCATTTCCTCCTGTTAGAGATACTCATGGTGATCGATGATTGATGGATGACAAGGCGGAGTCACAATATTTTCTTTGTTTATTTTCTCGCCTAACGGAAGTTGTGCATCCAAAAGGCGGGAAATTCAAATGTGGAAAAGGAAAAAAACAGAGATCCTCAAAATGACAGATATATTCATTTTCCTCCAAAATTCCCGAAAATATTCAAAAAAATATTTTATATATTTTTGAATAAAAGTCCTAGCCTTACTTATCATAGGCTGATTAGCATTTATATTGTATTCCAGACAATGAGCTGGATGACTACACGAACGTCTTTATTTACTTTTGATATGAAACGAAGAAGAGACTCGTATCTGCAAGTGATCATTCTCTCAAGGATCAATACCCAGACGTTTTCTTTCACCTATGAAATACGCACATTGCTTGAACCAAAAGTGATTCGTTTAGTTATCATTAGAGACTAGCTTAAGCGTTCAAGAAACACAACCTCTCATTTCTTTCCTTTCGTTTTATTGTAAAGGGTTTTAAGCGCTTTGTTGTTGACTCTTTAAATTTTCTTTTGTTCTTTAACCTTCTTCTTGGCGTAAAAAAGGTCGAACGATAAAATTTTGTTCAATCTTGCGCTTTTGGAATTCAACAGGAACAACCGGTATTCGGAGATTTTATTTTTCAGCCGCATTAACTCAAAAAAAGTTCCTTTAAAAGATTTCCCAACCTCTAGAGCACGTCCCAAACGTAATTGGAGGTGATAATGCCATGATGACAAAAACTGAAACCGGGTAATGGTAATAGAGGGAGCGGATTTTCAAAGGTTTTTTCTTTAGAGTAGAAATTCTAGACGCTTGATGCAACTAACTCTCCTTTATTGCTAGTACATAGTGATGGGATTCAATCAGATTTCAATCTGTTCTATCTTTTAGGACTGCCATCGGCCCATTTTTGCAAAATTAGTGTGAAAAAAACTCTAATTGATTGTTATGGCACGATTGGTCTGACGTTTTGAAAAGCAGGGCCACTTTTTGGATATTCTCTATTGACGAACGCATTTTTCACAGAGGTGACAAATGTACTGTTTTACGCCAATTGGCAGTCACTACGAAATATTGCGTACAAAAATGATCGAGCACATTGAAAATCAGATTGAACTCAATAGTTGTGATCCGAATTTGCCCCACGAAAAGCTTTAAAAGGATGCACCAAAAGGCCGAAAATGCAATACTTGGGGAGTCTTTGAAAGCCAAAACTGATCACTAAATCTTTGCTTATGAATGATATTGGGAAAGATTGATTAGCTTTAACCCCCACCAAAATCAATGACTGTTTTGACATGCAGGAAGCCAGAGGTCATTAAATGGGACACTTCGTTCTATGGCACTTAAAACTCCTTCATTCAATAATAGTGTACTGTATGTAAGGACAAACTGTTGAATATAAATAATTTTATGAAGATTTAAGTGATGCCAATGAAAGGTAGGAATCATCAAAAACATGCTCACTCTAAAGGAAACATCTTTCCAAATGATAGAATCTAAAGTGAATTTGGACAGGGTAAATTGAAGTGGTGTAGGTTAAAAAACCTAAACTAGAGATAGGACCAGGTCACAAAAACATTTCGCTCAAATAAATTTGTATGGGAGTGGTTTCAAATGAAAATTTCTTGTCAGAATCAGAATGCAGCAAAACGATAAATCATAGACATTTTTTGACAAGGCCTTGACTAATAAAAATACAAATATACAATACCCAGGGCATTCATTATCTGTTAATTACCCCCCCCCAAAAATAATTCTTAGGAATTAACATTGCTTTCGAAAAAAAAATTAATAAAATTTACCACTACAACAAAAAACGTAATGGCTGGTTGTCCGGATTGGAACTTGATTTTTTTGGTCAAAAAATTGATTTGAAAATTGAACAAAATCGGAAAATAATTGATCGAAACCATAAAATAATTGACTTCAACTTGGAAGAAGGTAAAAAATCCTAAGCTTTTGACGTGAAACATCAGTAAGACGTTAAAAATCGTGCTTGAAGGGAAAATGCAGCTTTACTATACAAATTTACGGTAAAAATTGGGCTGAGATGAAGGTACGTTATCCGTTTTCTTGATAGTAAATGGAAAATATATTGCAGTAGACTCACAATGCTATGAATCCTTTGGCCAGCACAGAAAACATCATTGTTGAAAGGTTTACTTTATTAAAAGAGACATAGTATTGGAGAAATGAGTAGAGATTGCGTCAGAAGATTAATCTTTGAATGTTTTCCAAAACATGTAAAACTTGTTTTTAAATTGTTTTTAATACATTTCTTTGTGCAATTGTATTTTGGGATGATTTATTGGGAGAATTTTGTTTTCTTTTGCAATTTCGCCTGACTAGTTACATTAGGCAGGGGTGTTCAAACCCTGACCCGCGGGCCAAATGTGGCCCGCCAGCTGGTTTCGGGTGGCCCCCAAGAGGATCAGTAAAATACATAACATTGGTTATGCATATGTAGGATAGGAAGATTGTAGAATTTTATACTAGAAATTATTTGCCGTTTTGGACGGTGTGGCCCGCGAGCGCCAACGGTCCGGCCAATTTGGCCCACTGCTAAATAAGTTTGCACATCCCTGATATTCGGGATGGTAGAAATGTTTAAAAAAATCATCAGAATTGCCAAACAGGGTTGTTTGTGATTTTGAAAGTGTTTTATGTATTGAAAATTGTTTTCAAGAGGTTAACTTATTTTCTTAACCAATTTGTTTTGAGTCAAAAGTACTTCTGGAAAAGCATAGATGTGGTTTACAACCACCAACTTGTTGTATTTGAACCTAGATTGTGAAATGGTAGAGCATGTGACAAACCACTTTTTCTTAAGAGAAAAATAGTTTGCTTAGCAAAAAAGTCCATGTGGTAGAATGGAAATTGAATTTCAAATCAACATGAGGAAAGAGTTGATTTCTTCATTTTTTGAGGAAATTTAAAAAATCAAAAACACCCAAAATAATCTAGTCTTGCCAAATTTTGACCTAAAAATTGGGTAAAAAACCTTTTTGCAATGCAAATGTGAACAAACTTGAAAATTTTCCCCAAATTTTGCCCTATTAATGGCACTACTCATTAGCTAAACCAAGGATTTGAAAGGTTTTTCCTACACAACAGAAATTCTAGACGTTTTACAATGTAGGTCAACTTGGGTCAACTAAACACTAGCAATTACTTGGATCTTGCGCCCCTACATTAACATAGCTTTTGGGAAAGCATGTCTGCATTGTAGTATTTTTTTTTGCGGAATTTTTACTACCGCTACAAGATATGCGATTCCCTGTAAATTGAAGGATTTCTACAGACAGCTTCAATCCAACCCCCACAAGATTCGAACCTATGCCGTCTGGGGAAGCACTTACACTCGGGTTTTTTAAGAACACATTAGTACGCGCGGCCACTCTGGCATTCTTTGCTTTCACAAATATTTGGGACTCACTCAATAATGCACAATCATGCTTTGCCAAAATCAAACCAGATTCTGACTTCAAAGATCTCTAATATAATTCACGTCTTCAATATCTTCATAACTCCACTTTTCTTACTTTATGGGTGTAGCCATGTACGTAGGTGATTGTACCAGATAGAGCTAGTATTTCCACCGCTAGGGGAGGCATATGTATGTTTTAAAGTACGTACATACGTAAAACTGATCGTAAAACGCACACTGAAAAGATGTTCTAGGTCAATACGCATACAAATGCTTATGATACGTGAGATCAAACATTACGGGCGCAAACAATTAATACTTATCTAAATCAATTGATCCGACGTTGAAAGAAAAAAGAACTCTCTTGAAACTTTCTTGTTACAACATGAAATCAAGATCGAACAGGATATATGGTCAATCAAATGCAAATGTTCTTGCAATGGGGGAGTGTGTTAAAACTTAAAAGACCTTATTGAGTACAAAAAAAATCTATTTTATGGGTAAATGTTTAGCCTTTTTCTTTTTTTTTTTTGGCTTAAAATGAATTTAAAGAATTACGGAGATTAGATTGGAAAAATGGGCAAAAAGTTGCACTGTTTGGGAGAATTCGACAATTCCAAGCTTTAAATGTCTGATCAATGTCTCTGTGAACACCAAGCTATATTTCAGCAAGTGTTGATCCCTGGCAGACATTTTTCAAAATCACTTAGTTTGCATATATTTTGGAAAAACTGATTTACCCATCCTTTGTTAAATAATGAAACGTATGCTAATATTCCTGCAATATTCAATTTTTAAGGAATCTATAAGTTGATTCAATTTACTCCAATCGAGTGTCCAAATTATTATTCTTTAAACATACTTAGATCAACTCTTACACGTATTTTCTGCATTGTTAAAAAATAAATGATCGGCTTAGGGAATGACCGACCAGCCCACTTGGAAATTGAACATCTTCCTGAAAGTCAGACAAGGGTTGAAAATACATTGCTGAGACAATGAAAAATATTGAAAAAGAGCCTTAAGATGCATTTTTTGAGAAAACAAAATTTCGCAAGTTTCGTTAAAATATCTCTTTCTGTCTCTTATCTACAACCATAAAAAAACGAAATGTTCAACATTTCCATTGCAAAGTCTAACCATTATTACAACAATAAAAATTCTGGATCGCGAAAATCTCCGAACATTCCATCAGAATCTTAATTGTTCTCTTTGACCTTTTCAACATCTGCAACATTTGGAGGTCTAGGATCTTACTGGAGAAGCTTTTGAATGCCTAAACTGTCTATTTTAAGGAGGATACTTTAACATTACATATTTCTAATAAGTCACAATTCTCCAATGAAAAGAACGTTTTTGAAGGGTTGCATGCACACAATACACGTAAATTTGTGCTCTAGATCACTTTTTTGTGTTCTTGCCAATCCCATAAAGATAACAACATTTACATATAAATATCCACACGCTCTTCAAATCAAACTAGTTTGACAGGACCTCATCATCGCTATCAAACAAAAATCAGCAAACTTAAATTGCAAATTTGAAAGGCTTGGTGAAAATTCTTGCCACATTACCATAAAACCAGCGGGTGCTACTATTTTTGCCTTTGAAATCCAACCATCATCCCAATGACTAAAATTGCTCTCATCACTGGTGCCAGTTCTGGCATTGGAGCAGCCATTGCGCTTCAATTAGCCCGAGAAGGCCAATATTCACTGGCTTTGGTGGCCAGAAGAAAGGATAAACTGGAACAAATTGCTCAAGCGTGCTTGAAAGAAGGGGCCAAGGAAGTCCATATTCTGCAAAAGGATCTTTCGAATCTGGACGATTGCAAAACGGCAATCGATGACACTGTGGAACATTTCAAGGGTGAGTTGTTTTCTAGAGACACAGGATGAGTTGACAGACTCTTAAATTTGGTTCATTGTCTCTTCAAGGGTTGGACATTTTGATCAGCAATGCTGGAGTCAGTAAACCATGTGCACTTATGCCCGAGAAGACTGTGGAACAAGCTCAAGAAGTGATGAATTTAAATTATTTGTCGTCTTTCGCATTGACGCATAGAGCTCTTCCGCAACTCGTGAAAACAAAAGGATGTATTCTCTATATTGGATCAGTTTTAGGTAAGTGTTGACATCAAAAGATAGATAATGACGATGAATGTTTGACTGCTATTTTATGAGAGGAAATGTAATATGCAAAAACAAGGGTTGGTCAAAAAGGATAAATATTTTGATTGAGATCGCAGTCAAACCCTTTAAGTTTGTTTGGTTAAGTAATTGCATTTTTCTAAGATTAGGAACAAGTATTTGCAATAATAATGGAATTGAATTTGAGTGAGCGGTTATGTTTCAACATTAATAACGATAGTAAAGTTGGGATTAAGGGAAAAAGGGGATGGAGGATGTTTAATCTTGAATTGTCTTAACCTTAAAATCAACAATTGAAAAATAAACAGCTTGCCTCATTTGGTGATAATAATTCTTGACCTAAATAGCAATGAGTTAGGAGGTCGTCATTACTATCATACGAATCATGCAGCTGTTAACCAACATGTATCACCATATTCAATTTCTTTTAGCTTAACTAATGAGAATGAGATCCCATGAAATAAAGAAATAAACATATTCTGCAAAGTTTAGTAGCATCTTTATGATATTCGGTCTATCAACAAATTAGAATTGGTAGATTTCGACAACCCTTGCACATATCAGGTGTGCATCAGAATTAGTTCATTAACCTTAGTCTTAATCAACCTTAATACTTGACATTTTTGCTTAAACCTTTCTTCAGGAATTCACCCCGCCATCAAAATGGTGGATTATTGCGCATCCAAGGCAGCTCTTCACGCTATGGCCAAATGTGTGGCTCAAGAGTACGTTCCTCACGGAGTTCGTGTCAATGTTTTGGCGCCAGGAGCAATTGCTACTGATCTTCTTGGTGATATCATGACAGCACCTAGGTAATTTTTCATTGTTGTACATACCATTACAATATTATGTTCAAAACGATATTATCTCGGTCCTTTTTCTAGTGCACAAATTCGGGACGATGTGGGAGCTTTGTGTGTCCCAATGGGTCGTCTTGGAAAAAGTGAGGAAATTGCGGATTTAGCTGCCTTCTTAGTCTCCGATAAGAATCGATTCATGACTGGATCGATAATCGTGTCTGATGGTGGCCACTGCATTGATAGAACTGAAGGAGAATACAAAGTTGGTTTGGCACGGGAAAAGATGCTCAAAGAACTTGCTCAACAGAAACAATAAAGAACTCAATATGTAAATGGTATTTTTTATATCCAGGGATCTGATTTTGAAAAGTGAGCGATGCATAAGCATGTTTGACTATAGTATCAACCATAGTAACCATAATGGCCATAGCCAATATGGCTACCATATCCTCGGTATCCACCATATCCACCATAGCCTCCGTAACCTCCATATCCTCCGTAGCCTCCGCCATAACCGTAATGAGCTTCAGCAGAACGCTTGCCGTAATGGCCGTATCCACCGTAACCATAACCTCTACCATAGCCACCATAGCCACCATAGCCACCATAGCCTCCATATCCACCATAACCACCATATCTTCTGTAACCGCCATAACCATAAGGTTCGGGGTCAGCAGATCGCTTATGAGGGTAATAGCCGTAGTTAGAGGCAGGATGAGGTGGGGGAGGATGAGAAAACTGAGCAGGGTGTGGGTAGATATTGACGAGAGGTCTGAATTTCATGAGAAAATCTTCCTCTTCGGGACCGAAGAACTTGGCCAAAGGGTGCGACTCTTCAGTGGAATTGGAATTAGCCTCGGTTTGGTTGGAGTCTACCTTGACAGGAGTCTCGATCTTGATGTCGCCACTGCTGACGGTAACTTCATTGTCTTCGGTTTTAGAGTCGACCTCGCGTTTCCCGCGGTAGCCTCCGTATCCATAACCGCCATAACCACCGTAGCCGCCATAGCCTCCATAACCATGTCCATAGCCCCCACCGTAACCGTATCCACCATAGCCTCCATAACCGTATGGGTTGGCCTCAGGTTCTGCCAAAGCGACAGCAACGAGAGCTACAACCACCTGGAAGGATCATGAATTAGCCATTAAAATCAACGCTCCTCGTGGGTTTATCTGCAATACTAACCACGAACTTATGCATGTTAAGAGAAAGATAGGAGACACATGAAGAGTAAAGAGGATCCTCCTTGACTAACGAGTCATTGGTGTTTTTTTGTCTTTTATACTCCTGGCCAATTGATAAGTGGACATTTAAATGGCACGAGGTTGTTTGTGGAGTAGCTTGTCGTAGCATTTGACGCAAAATTTACTATCGCGGGCGATCGAACCGTCACTGAATACCTAGAAAATGTCATTGGCGACAACTCATCATCAACAGAGAAGGTGAGGATCGTCTTCTCATCAGTGATATTTTGAAATCATGAAGTTTACAATCTTTCCCAAAAAATGTTTACCCTGTTTCTGAATCAATAGAGCAACATATTTGATGCCATTTCTCGCAAAAGATATCGACCGACAGGATCTACAGGCTTTTTTTCATGAAGCGAGCTTGACAAACGTGACAAACCTGAGCTTACATATATCTAAAATCAAATTTCTTTTATGCAAACTAGTTTCAGCTGAAAAACAATTCGTAGCAAAAATTAGTGCTTAACACAAATTCATAACACTTTATTACAAAATGGATGTCCCGCACTACTATTGTGCGGTTGCAATCTCGTGCTTTGTAATTGGCTTCAATAATAGGTACACATACTTGTTTGATTTGTATGATTGGATTACGCCAACTAAATATTTTTAAGAGTTCTTCTTGCTTATACAAATCTGATCTGAATTTGTAATTCTTTAAGTCCAATTTCCGGCTTTCACTTGAAGGAAAGTCCCTCTACATGTTTGCACTCAGTTCAACAATCCATTTCTTCTCGTTGAGAATTATTTCAACAACAATTTATTTTTTGATGGGATGGCCTGAGGTTTGGGTAATACTGTATGAGGTCGGTTGTTGAGGTAGTTTGGAAGTATAGTAGAAGCATACCTAGAAACACAAAAGAAGCACATGAGACACACTAGAAATAATCATGGTCGATCAAGTTTCGCTACATAAGCTGCGTGTTTCAATCGCAGCTTATGTAACTAAACTTGATCGAGCAAGGTTACTCCTACTTCGCCTCATATGCTTCTTTCATGCTTCTTTTATGCTTCTAGATATGCTTATACAAGGATGGCTCAAGCCAGGATTACTTTCAAAATACACACTGGGTCCGATTAGTACAATCAAATTCAACGGAACAATACATTTGTTGCAAAAACCTCACATTTAAGTACAATGATCGGCCCCAGTGTGTATTTTTGAAATTCGTCCTGACGTACAGTGGTTCTTTGCTTCTACTATAATTCAAAACTACCTCAACAACCGACCTATGGTCAAACAATCGGTCAAAGAAGTACATTAACTGCTTGTACAATATTTCTATCCTTACCTTGCATTTAATGGCAGGTTTTCATCCATCAAAAAATTCAGTATTACGAAGGACATTCTGACTTTGCAAGGCTTCTTTGGATTACTTATGAAACAGATTAGGGACACGTTGCAAGGGTTCAGCAGTCGACATTTCACTTGAGATCCAACATGTCGTTTCCTTTATATACTGCCATTGTGATTCAAATTCTTTTGGTTGTAATTCTTTATAACTTTCTTCCAATTTCATCTGCAAAACAATTCAATGAAGCCCCACTCATTTCAACCAGTTTTGGTAAGTCCATTATTTGATGAAACTTGCCTCATCTTCTCACAGAAATAACTTCATATCTAAACCTACTAGGTCAAGTGAAAGGTAAACTAGACCTATCACAAAATGGAAAGGTGTATGCTCAATATCTTGGGCTTCCATATGCTCATCCCCCAATCGGTGCTAGAAGATTCAAGCGTCCTGACCCTTATGATGTAACGTGGAGCCAAGTCCGGGATGGAACCAAAGCACCCCCGTTGTGCATTCAAAAAAGCAAGAAAGAACCAGGAAATATGGTTGGAAAGGAAGATTGCTTAGTCTTAAATGTTTACAAACCAGGTAAGCAAAAATCAAATTTTGACTGGGTTCTGTCGCAAGCAATTCAACTTTCCGTCAGGATTCTCGCAACCTCCCAAAATTGAACTTCTCTAGTTAAAAAGATGTATTCCTGGAAATAAGAATCCTGGAATGTAAGCCCAGTTGCAAAGAGAGATCAATAGAAGTGTTCTATCTCTCTAGTTGTCAAACGTTCATTTCAATTGATGTTTTAGCTTCATGCACAAGCATCTCCAAATGTGCGGTAATGGTTTGGATTCACCCTGGAGGCTATTCCTCAATGGATGGTTCTCCAGATACATTTGGTCCTCAAATGTGGATGGATCACGAGGTTATTTTGGTTTCCATAAATTATCGTCTTGGTGTTTTGGGATTCTTGACCTTGGAAAATGACGATGCCCCAGGGAATTTGGGACTTCGAGATCAAGCCCTCGCCTTACGTTGGATCAAAAAAGAGGTTCTAGTTCTTCTTTTCCTTCTAACAATTTCTTGTATATTCTTTCATTCTATTACTTTACTTAACAGATTGTGGCATTTGGTGGTGATTCAGATAGAATCACTCTTTTTGGTTCTGGAGCAGGCGGTCAATCGGTTCTCTTTCAAATGATGGCTCCTCAAAACATTGGGCAAGCATTGTTCCAAAGGGTCATCAGTCAGAGTGGTTCTCCAGTAGAAGATAAACACCTTGATTTCCCTCGATCAAGACGTTCATATGCCTTGGAATTGGCAAGCTCTTTAGGCTGCAAAGCCAAAACCGAAGTAAAAAGTTTGTTTATTCCGCAATATTAAAACACGAACGATAATCTATCTCATCTCAGGATTTGTCCAAGACTTTGAAATGCCTTCAAAAGTTGGATCCAGGGCTTCTTCAGAGCAAATTAACGATGTTCGCCGAGAATGAAATGTTTACGGTGCCGAATCCTTTTGTGCCCACTGTTGATGGCAAACAGGTTTCTGATCCCTTCATTCCACAAAAGCCCGAACAAATTCTTGAGCTTGGAAAGTTTGAAAAGGTCCCTGTTATTCTGGGTGGCAATGCTCACGAAGGCATCGTCATTATGAGCCAGTTTTTGGCGCATCCGGGTTATTACGCCAACTTTACCGAGTCTCTGCCCTTACTTTTGTTTAATAAGCCCGATAGCTTTGTAACTGAGCGTGACAATACCCTCGTCGAGACTGTCAAAAAGTGAGTGTAGTAGCTACATTATCAATCAGCGTACTTAATCACATAAGTTTCGTGTTGTTCAAACAACATCTCTGTCAATTATGAATTTAACGATAAGACGATTGAAAAGAGTTGTAGGGCATAATTTGCTTTCATTACGCTTTTAAGGGTATCTATTGAGGCCAAAGGTGAGAGCTTGACGGGTGAACAAATGCTCAGTCGTAAAATAAATAGATAATTCAAGTTTATTCAAATTTTGCCACCTTAGTTTGTAAAGCGCAAGAAAAAATGGGAAAAGCATTTCAGTTTCGGTATCCAAAACCGAAGCAGACTTGTGTTATAAAGAAAACAGTTTGGTAGAAAATTGAAGTTTTTTTGTGATCAACAACTTTCAAGATAGAAATATTTCTGAATCTAAAAAATGATGCTAGCCTTCATGCATCACATTGACAAAAGAATTTTTCAAGTGCTTTCTATGAATTTGATTTTGCATGCCTATTTTTGGGTTAAAAGGTGTCAAAACTTAAAGATCCACGCTGCAATTCAATTCAAAAAAGCAAGAAGTTTTCAAATGATTTTCATATTGAAAATGCTCAGGGCCTGAAGGTTTTTCCAGCATAAAATCTGATGCGGAAAAGGTAAGATTGTTAAATTAATGGCACAAATTAAGTTCTGTTTCGCCTACTTTGAATCTTTATTGGGTTACTGAATTTTCAAAATATCTTTAATTTTGTTATATTTTTGAATTTGCAGAAGTAGTTCAATTAAAACCTAATCAGAAAAGTATTTCACAAATATGAGCACCAAAGCCTAAATTTTAACAATAAGACATACATGGAAAATTAAGGGTCTCGAAATATTATTTTTGTTTTTTTTTCTGTCCGCAGGGCGTATTTGGAAAGCAAACGCATCCATCGCAACAACATGAAGCAAGGCATTCAGATGTTTACTGACTTCTCGTTTTTGGGAAAAATTGGCAGAACTGTTCAATTGCTTCAATCTCACGAGGACATGCCGCCGGTTTATCAATATCTATACCGATATTCTGGAACCCACACATTTGGGGATCTATCAGTTTATGCTCCATGGAAGCTCAAGTTCAAATTATTTTTGCAATCTTTTGGCATTGGTAAGTTACTCAAAGAAACATGGTCGCAAAACCTAATATGGACATTTATGTAGGATACAACATGAGAAACGGTTATGGAATCTGTCACGGAGATGAGCTCATGCTCATGTTTAAGATGGGACATTTGGATCCACCCATGGGTCAAGGTCCAGCCTCTGATCGGGATAAATTGATCAGCTGGAGCTTACTGAGGATGTGGACGAACTTTGCTAAAACTGGAGAACCCACGAAAGCCAATGGAACTTTCCAATGGGTACCTACCAAAGAGCCTGACATGAAGTATTTGGATTAATTCACACTCAATTCTTAAGAACCGATGGATTGTTCCAAATATGATTGTTTTTTAGGTATGCTGCCTTGGGCGCTGATTTTCTGATGAACCAAGATCCTCATTTTTGGGAGAGAGTTCGTTTCTTTGATGTCATCGCGTCTCATTTAGGGAAAAGCTTGGACACTCTGGACCTTTCTTGGCTTCAACAGGCCAACAAGTCAAATGACAAAAACGGATCTGAAAAAGATCAGACACGAGAGAAAGTGGATCTTTAATTGGGAAAAGGAAAGGAAACGACCGTAAGCTGTCGTTTGAATTTGCCGCCATATTCAGGGGTGAACTTTTGCGATTGGTTAAGTTTTCATGACAAACATAACGATCACATTTTTAGAAAAATAAAAACAAGTATGCTAAAATGTGTTTGTGAATCCATTACTAGTTTGAATGGATGGTCTAAAAAATAACTTATTATTTCTTGATATCACCAAGTGCTATTAAAACCATGATCGACATTGGAAAAGAAAACTTTTAGACCGCAAAAATGTTATAGAATTACTGTTTAACTTTCGGAATAAACCTTTTCTTTGGCTTGGCCTCTTCTAGCGCAGCTTGCATCGAGGTAAATTCTGAAATGAAGGAGGATCTTTCTCACCTACACTACCTACACCTAGAGTCACTAGAGCGTCTCAACCACAGATCATATAATGACTAGATGTCGCATTGGCCCGGTCCGTCGGCGAGAGAAAAGTGACACCATTTGGCCCAGCTGCGCTAGCTTCAAACTCTCAGGGCGACCGTGTGCTCAGAAGTAACGACGCTCACTCGCGTCGAGAACAAAGACCGTACGGTACGTTGAATTTGTTCAGGATTTGGCCACGCTGGCAAAATTTTGAAAAGTTCGAAATTCCCACCATTTTAGGGTGTAGTGTTATGTTCCAGCTGATGAAGCAAAGTTGTCCACCTTTTTCTTACACGAAGCGAGGTCTAGTCATTATATGGTCTGTGGTCTCTACCTACACCTAACTGGGACAACTTTCCTTAATCAGTTTAGCGCGTGGAACCTCGGTTTCCGTCCATTGATAAATCATCAAATACATAACTTTTTAAGACTAAGGCTAGATTGGGAATGAAGGTCATTGGAAAATAGGAAAGACTCTTTTCCATGCCTCAGGACGTTTCCTTTTTCTTAGTTTTAGGGATCGTTTTGTGTAAACATGCCACTGTCTGGGAACCCTGGGGTATTCTCTCTTTGTCGCAGAGTGATACGGTAGAAATCTATGCCAGACCGTCAGCTGGAAAATTTTTGACGATATTTTATTTGCATGTAATTTAGTCACTTTTTATTGGCTCTAATTTTTTACTTCGATCGCTCAACAGTCTAATCATAATAAAAAAAGTCAATCCCGAACCAAGTGCACGAAGTCCTCGCCTGTCTTCATTTTCACATCCATTGACAAAGAACAATGTTTCTACGTACGATTAAAGATTCATCAACAATTAAACCATATTTTTACCCTAAGTAATAATTATCTATCGCTAAAAGAGTCATTAAAAGCTATCCAAAAGTGACTTTCAAATGTTGGATTTTTGTAACATCTTGTCAACAGTGTGCTATAACATTATTTTGTGACAATTGCCTTGTCAAGGCTAAAGGCAAAATTGGCCTCTCTATCAACATTGTAAACGTTAAACGTCCAAAGATTGGCTGAGAGAGGTTGCGTGGCCAAGTAATAACATTCAGTGAAAAAAGACATTAGGAGGAAAAAGGATATTTCTTGATTAGATAGCTCGAAAATAGTCATACCAATCATAGGCCAATGTAATATTTTGATTGTCAGTTGCGGTTTTGCACAAACAAAATACAATCCACGCTAATAAATTAACTTGTACTCATACAGTTGCTTGACAAACACAGAAAGAAAAGATTAGTATTGGGTGGAAAAGGCCATCAAAACAATTATTGGATTTGCAAATCTGATTTTAAGTATAGCTGTATAAAAAACGTTCCTTTAAAAAGGCATTTTTAACTCTTGGTTTTTATTTGACATATGTACTACCGGCTAATTCTTGCTCATTAGGTACTACTTTTTTTAAAATTTTCTAGATTTCACCGTTTTTGACAATCAGATCAGTTCAGACACATTGGTCCTAATCAAAAGGGACATACATAACGTCGTGGGAGCAGCTTTAACCGTCTTTTTTTTGTCTGGACGGGCATTTAATCTTTCTTCTTTCTTATAAGATAGGTTCATTCACCTTTTTGGGAAATTAATTCGATTTTTCCATGTTGCAAGTATTTTTTTTCTTTTTTTCCATCTGTTGGGAACTTTTATTCATCTTTTTTGTTTAATCGGTCAATTTTATTCGTCTTTTTTCGTCTAATTTGACAGTTTTATTCGTCTTAACTTCCTGTCCCTACTTATTACACTAATCTTTGTTGTACTGTTCTTATACATTGATCTAAATGTATATGACAATGTAATGTATGAAATGGAATGTTGATATTGATCACGCAACCTTTCAGCCGATCTTTGGACGTTTAACGTTTACACTATCAACATACGCCAACTTCTTGGATCAAGATTCCACAGTCTATGGGATCTCTTTCAATTCGCCCCACCCAAGACAACATCGGGCATCCAACATCTCGCCCATCTTACTCAATCCCAACATGGTCTTGTTTGTGGGTCATGGGGGCAATATCCCGGTGCAATCTTCACCTCAAACGGTTGAAGATTTCCTCAAAAGTTCTCGCTGTCTCGCCCAAGAAGCGACTCTATTTAGGGAACAGCCCATCCAAAAACTCAAACAAGATCAAGGTATGTATGTATTCCATGAACGGAAACTTACAGTTGAGAATTGGGTCTTTCAGGAGCAATGTTTTAAAATCGAGAGTTAATCTTATAGCTTTTCAAATAAATTACAATATTAAATCCAACTATGCAGTGTACAGTCAAAGCTGAAAGTAATATATTGAAATATTGTTGAGACACAAGAACATTATTCTGATGTCGAGAGTTGTTCAGATATTAAGAGAATGTGTGAACTGAATGGATATTTTGGTCAGCGGCAAAGTTTTTCTTATCTAAAGAGACAATTTTTTGGCAACTATTCTTTATTCATATTTTAGTGAATTCAATAGCTGAACGGAATGGTTTGAAACCTACTTTTTGTCAAGAAAATTTCATAAAGATGGACGTGGTCACTTCCAAAAACTGTTAAAATAGCAATAAAATACCATCACTTTCATATGTTCAAAGTTAAAATTACGTGAAAACACATTTTTATCATCACAAAAATATTCTTCTATGTTTTATCTGTGTTATTTGAGCACGTGTTGGACAATTTCTAAAGTTCCTTTGAAGAAAATGTGCCCCTTTCAGGTTTGACAAACATTTAAACAAAAATACTTAAAGTCAAAGATTTACATGCACGAATGTTTTGTCCGTCTATCAGCGACAAGTTTATTCTTTCATGGAGTTATCCTTGTGTCAAAAAAAACGTTGTGTACTCAGTGTATGTTTTGCTCAGCAGTACAAGATTTATTTTTATACTTGTAAAAATCATAATCCAAATTGCAGGTTTGTTGTATGTCCATCAAGCTGAATTTGCCGTGACTCATCCGGGCGATCCTCACGTCCACTGGATTGGATCCGAAGACGCAACCACGTGTCATATCATCATCCTTCGTCATGCCAAAACCAAGGTCACCGCTTTGGCCCACATGGATTCGTGTCAAGGTCTGGATCTGGTGATGAAAAAAGTGATTGAGGTCTCCCAATCCTTGCCTCATGAACCCGGTACTGATCTCAAGGCTTGGGATCTGTTCATGGTGGGCGGCTTTGAAGACGAGTTGGGTAATTCGGAAGAGCTCACACTCAACTTACTTGAATATTTTATACAAAATGAATACCGCTTTACTCTCAAACTCTGTGTTATTGGATCGTTAAACACGTCTTATGATCCAAACTTTGATCCCAAGCCAATATTTTACGGGTGTGTTGTGAACGTGAACACGGGAGATGTTTTACCGGCCACATTTGAAGACCATGGACCCGTGGATATTCTAAGGCATTGTCGAACTTCGTTCAATAATGATAGGTCGCAAAAGCGTCCTTACAATTTGTACGACTGTCATTCCGGGGAGATCCAGATTCAACCCTTTACATTCACGTACTATCCTGGTTTGGAGCTATGGTTGAAGGCTCCGTCTCAAGCGATTTTGGACAACATGTCTTCATCGCCCAAGGTTGAACCTCCTTACTTCGTGTCCAAGTTGAAGAAAACCATTCAGATGGTTGTGGAACATCCGAACCCTTACAAATCTATATTCTCAAGCTCATCCAAGCCTTTAGTATTCTCACTTAATGATTGTTCACGATGGGAATGTAAGTCTAGTCTAACTCAAATGAGGTGAATATCAAATGTGTTACTTTTGTGAACGAATTACAAATCTTTTACTGAATTTTGAAGTTGAAAATGATTCAAACGTTTCGATTTTCTGAGGAAAGGCCTCGTGAAATTATTCATATTCTTCTATGAATTATTAAGGAAGTGTGTACCTTGAAAAAACAAAGATAAAAAAGTACGCCAAAACAATGTTCAAAGCCAAGGTTTTTAAATAAAATTTTACAAGCTAATACCCAGTTTAGAAGAAATTAGGGATGGGAAATTAGGGATAGGGATACTGTTTGGATTGAACTTCCTGTTGATTTTTTTTCTGGCGAGGTTATTTTTTTATTATTTATTAGACTCTGTTATTTTTTATTACAGATTATATTATTGAAAAGTTACTTTTTTTAATGACTTTTTACATTCCACAACATTTAAGGGTCCTGAAGAAATGTCAGAAAAAAACTTGATAGAAACATGCCTTTTGCATTAGTTGTAGCTTTTTGTGACTTTACGTTACATAGTTAGCCCAATGAGCATTTGTTTCACACTTTTTGACTTTTGGCCTTTCCTTCAAACGTCATAGCAGTAAAAGGTTGATAACCAAGAAGATTTCCATTTGTCATTTCTAGGCATTGGCAAGACTTAGCCAGTATTTTTGTCAACAACGAGGGATATCTAGACTAGAGAGGTTGACTGGGCTTGTAACTCCTTTAAATGCTCGATTTCTTTATTTATGAAAAAAATATTGAATTAAAGAATTATTTCTTTTGAACAGATGTTATATTACAAATTTTGTTGTCAGACAAACTGGTTAGAAGCTATGATTTATTTAGACAAGGTTTGTTGGTTGCACCTTTTTTGCAATTTTGATCACTTTTCCAACACCTTGTTTTGCAATTTTGATACTTTTTCCACACTTTATTTTGCACTTTTGATACCCTTTTCTACAGCTGATTTGCAATTTTGATAACTTTTTCAACACCTTGCTTTGCAATTTTAATACCTTTTCCACACCTTATTTTACGATTTTTATTCATTTTTCTACGCCTTGTTTTGCAATTTTGATACCCTTTTCTGCAGCTTATTTTGCAATATTGGTACCTTTTTCAACACCTTGTTTTGCAATATTGGTACCTTTTTCAACACCTTGTTTTGCAATTTCGATACTTTTTTTCAACACCTTATTTTCCAATTTTGGGCAACTGCAGCAATATTTATTTGAGCATAAAGCCCACCATCCCAAGCCATCCATTACCACCTGATACCAGAGACTTGCTAGATTGCCATTTGGTTCCTAAAATGATCTTGAAATGGCTGAATGCTCTTACAAAAAATTCAAGCGTATTGACAGGAGAATATCTCAAACAAATTATGTTGCATTTAAAACATGCATAATATCAAAAAGTATTCGATCACATTTACTTCGAATACTAAGAGCCAAAATCACTATGCATTTAACAATTTGTAAGTGTCTAAAGTCATGGGCCCTTCGTCAAGTTCGTTGATTTGATTTGCCTGATGTCTGATAACTTTGTCCTACACTACAATCTGTCATTTTTTCAAAAGAACCACATATACTTGAAGAGAAAGTGTCAATATGTTTTGCAAGAGAAAAAATGCCTCCAAAGCTCTTGCCCGATGTATATCGTACTTGACTAAATAATTGATAATCTTCCATGGATTCCCTTCAATGGAACGCATTACCTCTACCACGGAATAAATATGCCAATGAATGAATGATCAAGACAATCGAATCCCAATACAATCAGTACGAGGAATCTTTCTTTTTTATTCGGCTGTCACAACAACAACCGGAATAACAAATGTATCACAGATATGAGGATTGACAGCAGTTCTGAAATTCAATCTAATTCGTCCCATTGTTGTCGACTATGACCCGAAGTTTGCATGATCTTGATCCAATTTGACAAATGGTAGATCACCAGGAACACGCGAAATAGCACCAAATGAGGGTCCACTTTCTGATTATGCTCGATCCTCAATGTCTCAGGCAATGGCGGTAAAGGATGCTTTTCCGATGATTGGGTTTGAAATGACAATTTCAAAGATCTCACTTGGTGCAACATTTTGTGTGGAGAATCTTCACAAGACTGAAACTGATGCTAATCTTGCAAACTTTTCGTATGTGGGTTTAGGTACCGTTATGACGGACTTTCGTGCCTGTGGAGCCAAATGAGGGCATCCAACTTATCAAGGGCCACTGACTGCTCCAAGTTCGAAGAGAACTTGTTCGTACGTGTGTTTGCAGGGAGAGAGAGCGTGTGTATGCGTGGACAAGGTGAAACCATGAACCAAACCATTCACGGGCCCTCTTTGGAAAAGTGGATTTGGCTTGGGTTGGTTTCCTCTGAATTGGTTTCTCTTTGGACCCCGAGTTCCAATAGATCTGTTCACTTTCAAGGCTTCTTCTGATTGCTATTGGAGGCTATTTGGTTTAGAGAGGGATCCTGGGCCAATTGGCATGGTGATACACATACGCTCTCTTTATATTCAAACGGGATTGTGGACCGGCCGAGAGTTGGGATGTCACTGAACTTTTCGCTGTGGAGGAACGGAGAAATTCTTGCTTGTAATCGCAAGGAGGCGCTTACTCACTCACTCACTCACACGTTCGATCGAGTCACCTTCATTCACCTATGCGCAAAGTGGTTAGTTATGAGGATGATGTGGACGACGGACTCCTTTGTAGGGTTGCTTGAATCATTTCACAGGAAGCAGACCTAAAATGAAGAAAAGTCCATTTTGAACTGTTTTGGAAAGTGGCCAAGCGTTACATTACAATGTAGTGCATTACAATAACCATTACTTTCGAAAAAAGTTTTGGAAAGAAGTGGCTGCACAGTAGTTCATTAACCTGTTAATTTGGGAAAAGGTTTTGAGTCAGAAAAAGCATCATATATGTCCTGAATTGAAGCTTATGCAAAACGTAATGCCATTACTCAATCATGACAAGAAAAATGTAACGAATTACACGCTCTGGAAGATTTCAGATTCATCCTAAAATATGGTTGGCAAATGTTCAGTTTGGCAGAGCTGACTCGGAATTTCACCTGCGGTTTCAAACTGCTTTGCAATCCAGACTCCTTTTGAGTTCAAGACACTTGTGTGCTTACATGTACCTTCTTCGTATGAGGGAGCGAAGGAACTAGTAAGAAGAAGCCCATCCAACCAACCTGTTTGCTCGATTGCTCACTGTGTGTGTGTCGGTCGGTTAAGCAGATTTCGTGTTCTTTCTGTCAAGCTTCCACGTCGACAGACCTCTTCCACGAGTACTTCCAAAACCACAAGCACACTACTACTTAATCATCTTCTTCGAAAACCTTCTGTACTTCAGCAACAGTTGGTCAAACCGAGCTTGAATGAAAGACACAACAATGGGAAACTATTGTGCCAATCAAGGTGGATTTAGCCCAGCCGTTTGTTCTAGTAGTTTAGTTGCCGGAAGTTCAATTAGGAGCTCCTCACCTTGAAATCCAGGGCAGATTGGCTACCTTTTCAAAACTGAGATGAGAACGATCTTTTATGTGGTACTTGTAGTTGAAAGTTTGCATTGTAGGAAGTTTAGCCGGCAAGTTTTGACGAGAACATGCCAACTTTGATATTTATTAAGAATTGGAAATTTGAGTGACTTTTCAGTTTTAAAGGAGCTGAAGATTTTTCTTCCTCACAACGATAAAAAGATGTAAAAACATATAACTGGTGTTCAAAATTACCATACTGATGGTTTTAAATGCATTTATCTTTTTATGTTTTAAAACAACCATTCTTTTTTATGCATAAAAACTTTGAGGCCAACCATCCATACTCAATATACTAATATCCAAAAAAATTAAAAGAGTTGGCAAACCCTATTTCAAGGTCTCACTCAATCATATGGATACATTTTGAACACTTACAGTAATTTTTTTTCTGTATACAATAAACAAAAAATCTGTGGTAAGCACTTTGGAACATTTATTTTTCTTTCTAAAAAGTTTACTCTTAAATTTGCTTTCTAGAGAAAACCAGCCTAACAAGTCAAAGTTACGAATTGCTAAATATTTAAATGCTCGTGCTTTTGGCACGAGCATGCCAAGTTGATAACACGTTATCAAAATGAGACATTGAAACGCTAAACCTCCATTCAAGTCTTCCATTACTAAGTTTGGCAAGTTGTTTTTCACAATTTCAAAAAAAGAGATCCTCACAGAATTTTTTTTTGCTATTTGCGGCTAAAAAATTAAAGCTTAAACAAACAGTAAATGGCTCTTGAACTAGTACCAAATAGGGCTACAAGAAAGATGGGCAAATCATAGATTTTAGGATTTTCGGGTTATGAACGTTGTGTTTTTAAATCTTCATAATTGAACCCCATCCACTTCATCATGTTATGGGACAAGATCGAGACATTTTGCCATCTTGAAAAAGTTATCTTGAGAAATACAAAGTCATCACAACACAATTCCTAATATTTTTAAGCACTGATAAAATAATTGTTATCCTATCTTTACCATACAATAACACAACAATGATGCTATTCCAAACCGTTAAAGATACAAAAATGAAAGAACAAGAGACGAAAAGGAAGCCAATGTATTTTCTCGTACTAAATTAATTATATTTTTAGCAGCACAACTTCATTCACTCAAGAAAGCTTCTCAGTAAGGACTGGAGTTATGATGAATGAAGGAATGGACGAATTTCAATATACATTTGATGAAATACAGTAGAAGGGAAATGTAGCATTCCTAGAATCAAAGTTCCGTCGTATGTATCCGTTTCTCTTGGCATTTCGAATTGAAAAACTCACCTTTACGAGAATTTAACAAAACATAGGTCAGCCTTTGCTCTATAATTTAACCTATTCATTTACAAATCACAATGTATCAAAACGAAGAAAGTTCAGTGTTATTAGTAATACTTTACTGTACTGTACAGGGTAGTCCGTAAAAACGTCCCCTAGGATCTAGCAATAATCTATGACAAAACGTGATGTCAAAGCGGCTTTTTGGTTTTACTAGGATGAAAAGCAGAGTTGTTATCCCAACACTTTTGTAAATCGTCTAAACAATTCAAATACTATTAGGCCTTTTAATGTGCAATCAAAGTTTATTTCAGTTTATTTTAGTTGATTTTTCAGGATAGAGCGTGCTTAATTTGAAGGGAAGAGTCTTCACTTAACACAAAATGTTTGCTTTAATTAATCATCTCTTCAGTATTAGTGTGCCAGTATTGCGTTTCAAGGAGTCTTTTTTGGGCAAAGGATGACTCTGTTTATGTTTCAAAACAAGGCTCAAATAGAAACTTACAATTCATTGAAAATCATACATTTCAGTATGAATGAATAAATAACATAAACGTCATCCCAAACATTTACTATCAACAATTAATTTACGGTTTTGCTCCATTCAGCAAGTCTACTTTCGCTCAACTCATTTTGGATTAACGAATTTCTTGTCCGTAAGCAGTTAGGTTTTAATTTCTCTCGAACCTCCTTCAAAATGAGCAAAAATGACCTCCAACTTATATTAGGCCACACATTGGAATCGCTTCGATTAACTTCAAACCAAGGTCAAACTCAACCTTTGAAGCAATTAGTAACATGACTTTGTCAAAGTCATAACTAAACTTGTCCAAATATACAAATATTGTACGTCGTTTTTTCCTTTAGATAGATAGATGTATTTCAAAAAGAGTTAGGTACAACCATTTTAAGTATGATGTTTGACTGGTCTTCCCTTTTTGTGGTGTTCCGAAAATCCAAGAGGATACATAACTCGGTCACCATCTTGTAATAAAATTTGACCACAAGTTCGCCCAATTTTTGCAAACTCTCGGCTTTTCTACTTGATCTCGGTCAAATAAAGTTGACCTGACCTTGCACCTAGCAAGGTGCCGGCAAAGGTAAATTTGCCTCTCTTTTGAATCAGTGCCAGTTTTCAATCTGAACAAACTATCCCCATGTACCTGTAATAAGCTCGATCTCTATGCAAAAATGCTTCCCCCTGTCAAAGTTTGAGTGAATCGACACCTCCCTTCACTTACTCTCGTATCTTTTTCCCTACAATATTCCAACTTGTTTAAAGCTCCTTATCGCACTGATAACACTCTTGGCTTTCTTAGCTCATCCAAGCCAGAATTTTAGGCACATGAAAAACAAAACACTGTCAAGAGCTATCCAAATCTGAATGAGAAGCCAATGTATAATAAAACAAGGAATGAATCTCACCAGGTTTTCAAGGTTGGTTGTTTACCCCGCACTTGTGTGGCTTCCCGGTTCCAATGATCTCCAATATCTTTGGATCTACTAACGAAGGAGTCCTTTTTCTGATGTTCGTAGGTAGTGATTGGCACCCTCGCAATGTGTTATATGTAGCGTAGGCTCACTCGTGTGCCACGTTGTGCACTGACTCAATGCATTTCTACACACTCAAAGAGGAAGCCAGCATGCATGGACAATCTACCAACACATGAGGATCGGCTTTTATGTGCCTCGTTCGAGCGGACGTACCCTATGGAGTATGTATGTAGCAGTTCATTACATACTTTGTACATGTTTGGATGGAGCGAACAAGTCGGGCGAACGAGCAATTTATGCGGGGCAACGAAACTCGGTTCCAAGGAGAAAATAGAGTCACTGCTGCGGGTTCGGGGACAAGCCAATACAACGACTCTATCTCCGTTGGACAGACTTTCAAGCTATTGCATGGGAACAAAATATGTGCCTTGGCAAAGAGGATTACATACAGAGAAGCAAGTAGAGATGCTGGGCTTAGCCGGGCATGGAAAAACTCCTTTTTAGTTAGCTTACATAACTGAAGTTCTAGTGTGACCCGTGCGAATAACTTTTTAAGGGGGTCTTAGCAGAAGGGACATCACGTCAAGGTGGAACTTGGAATTGAAATAAAATCTACTGTGGCAGTGTTACACAAAACGTAAATGGTGAATTTATCGTTAAAAAACATTTGCCGCAGACCCAAATAAACATTTAGTAGCAAACACAAAAGACTAATTTCCGAAAAAATTAAAGTTTGGCTTTGATATGCAACGTTCTTATATCTAGCTTTACTGGTTATGTTGTATCCTTTTCTGATGCAAGGTAGTATGACACGTCATCTTTGAACACTTGTTCATCCTGATAGGATTCGCCAAACCATTTACAATTTGTTTGGAAAATAGCACTACATTTTGCTCGTCAAATGATTACATGGTAATCATTACAACGATCATAATGAATATCATAATAAAAGGATTACGAGCTCCTTAACTAACCCTCTTAGATCCATTCCGTTTTTAGTACGATTGTTTTTCCAGAACTGTTCCCGAGACTTAAAGTTTGGAGAGTGGGTCAGTAGTAGAAAGCTTAAGTACCTTTTTCACCCCGGCACTCAAAAAATCAAGGTTGAAAATGTGTAACACCGGATCACAGAGGGTTTACTTGAGATTGACACCCTGAGTCTTTCATATTATAGAGGTAGTTTCATAACCTTTTGACGGGAAAATATTAAAAGCTGCGTTCTATTAGCTTTCCTGAAATACATTTGGTTCCAAATGAACGCATGGAAACATGTTCTCTTTCCCCATAATTTAATTTGTAATTTTAACAAAATTTTCGTTCTCTTAAGGGCAAAAATTAAGTCAACAAAAGCAACTCACATATTTGAAGAAATGAGTACCAACGAACGACGGAGCAAGGATGCTAGATTTTTTGTGGTTCCACTTTTAAAGGTCAATTCTATAGTGAATGGGGCACAAAGGGCAAACTGGTTCGAAAAGTTTTGGCAACACTGGTTCGCTCTTTCGTCCGGACCTCACATCGTCACCATTGCCTGAATCGTAACTCCTTTTTAACGATTTTTATTTCTTTGAATGTTAGTTTTTGAGTTCCATTTCAAAAATGTTCAAATAAAAGTGGCAACATCTTGAGAAACATCAAACAGTGGCGACGCGACAATACTACTGCCTAAAGGCTTAACCACAAATGGTATCATACATCCCAAATGTTTTATTATTGCTAGTTTAAAATGTTAGTATTTCCTTTTTGTTTATTATTATTAAGAGTTCATATTCTGTAAGTGTTACCAATGTGGGATCAAAATAAGTACATCAAGAAACCAAAAGACCAAAAGTTCCAAATAAGCAAGTGTAAAGTGGATACCAAAACCAAAAGTAATTTTTGGATCGAAGTGACTCGCTCCAAGAATCAATTTTAAAAGTCGTTTGCTTTGTAGGGGAAAAAGATGAGAGTGATAAATCGTTTCAAGTAGAAACCAAATGTTTTGATGTTGCAGAGAGTTAAAAAGCACTATTTTTCAAAATTAATTCTTCAAAGTGCTTGTTTGTGTGTGCGGTTAGTGTAAACTTAGCTTAAACCGATCATTTGATTCTTGTACATTAGTTTCCAAGCAAAACACTGAAAGAGGGGAGAATTGACAAAATTCTAATGGTTTGATTACATTACACACTTTTTATCACAGATCAAGGCAAACCTCGAAGTTACCGATACATATACTGTAAGTACACATTATATTCCTGCCTAGTATTCCAAAACAGGTGAGAGAAAATCTTGATCTTCCAAATTCATCACACGAGCCCAACACCAACAATTTAGAGGAAAAAATTCTTAAAATTTTTACTACATTAATTTTTCGGTTTTTTTTTGTCCAAAAAATACTTTTTTCTCCACACAAATTAAAACAATGGGAATTTTCACAGAGGTAGCTGGAAACGCCTTAATACGATGAATTATCACTTCGTAAGAAGCTAGCTAAAAGGTGCAAATTCCTGCAAATAAACATTAAATAAACGTATCAAACCGCGGATTAGCACTTTTTGCCCATCCATCCCTAGTTAATACTTCCTGAAGGATATTCAGATGTTACTACATTAAAAAAACGCTTGACAAAAATTAGGCTACCCATTAACAGTCATCCACCCCTTATTTATTTTTTGCTCTTTTTTCTTTCCGTTTGGCAATCATCGTTCTAGGTCTCTTTATAGCACTTATATTCACTTAAGTATATTGGGGGAGCAATCATGAAAATCCTTTGCATCACACAGAGGTTGAATAGTTTTCATTTCGACTTTTGGCTCGTCCACTTCCATGAAACAATCAGGCAGGACCATTTTCAGTTTTGGGAATAATTCCACGGATTGCCAACACAACACTCGAATCTTGTCACACCAAATTAGGCTCTCCGATAACTCAGGATGGGTATTTCGACCACAGAAAAAGTGTATTCCCAATCCAACCATCACGCACACCAATATGGTTGTCATGACAAAAGCAATGGTTATTCGGATACCTCTGGTGCAAAAACTGCTTGGTTTTGGTTGATCGACAACTTTTTGGGTGCTTTCATTGGATGTGAAGCCCAAACTTTGCTTCTCTTGCTCATATTCTTGCTTCTCCAATTCTTGCAAATGGCTTCTTTTCTCCCGACGGTTTTTGAGGTTTCTTCGATTCTTGTGAGCTTCAATTTCACCCGACATACTAGATCGTTGGATTACGAATTCCTTTCCTGGCAGAATTGTTTTTGTTGAGAAAGTGAATACGTCAGATTCCCAAACACTGCCAGGATCTCGCATGCTTTCTTTCTCAGAATTTGTCTACCTCACAATGTTTGATGAGCCTGCAACGATGGATGAGCTCCAAAAAACGCGTTCGTTCTAATAAGTTCCAATAAGAAAAACATCCGAGCAAATTTTAAAATCCAGTATAATTGGCAAAGTTAGGAATATCTGAGCTGAGATTTACAGAAAATTCAAGGATGGAAAAGTTTTTCCGGATCGTCAGTTTGTTGTCTTTGAGAGATGTTTAATTATTGACCATATCATGGTCAGTTTCCAGTGCAGGAAATGTATAGCGTTGAACCATGTAAGTTTACACATGAGTAGAGCCCGGGAAAAAATGTTGGAAAAGCGTCCAAAAAATGTCATTAAAATGTCAGGAAAAAGGGCAGAAAATGTTGAAATATAGGGCAAAAAGGGCAAAAAATGTTGAAATTTAGAGCAAAAAATGTTGAAATACAAGGCAAAGGGCACAAAATGTTGAAAATTAGGGCAAAAAAGTCAACGAGATGTGTAAGGAATGGGACTAGATGCGTGGGGGACTTGAGAAGACTACTTAAGACAATGTGACCAGACATATGAAGGTAATAATGCCGTCAAAACTCTAGCTGTAAAAAAAACGGGAGGTTGCGCTTTGCATAACGGGATGTTTTTATAAGCTAGACGTCAAAACAGTTTACGTTTTAAGTTAGATAGCACATTCAGACCCTTTGAAAGGCAATAGATATTAAAGTCTGAGTAAATAATGGCAACAGTGCCAACTTAAAACATATATTACTCTACACATAGCTATTTAGCCCACGTAAAATAATCACCGAAACAAGGGTCGCAAAGTTTCTGATTTGAACTTTTCACAACTTTTTGACAAAAAGAAACTTTAAGGGCACTTTTTCCCCTTTCCAAAGATTTGAAAAAATTTGGCATCGTAAAATGTGAAGTTGAACAATGACAATTTTAGCGGGAAATTTCAAGCCTTCATTTGATTAATTGGTCCCTCACAACCGGTTTTGGGATGACATTTTTGAGCAAAAAGTACAAAAAATGTTAAGAAAATGTTGAAATTTTCCAAAAAATGTCAAATAAAATTAAAATGTTATATTTAAGTAAAATTGGCAAAAAATGTAAAAAATATTTTTAATGTAAAAAAAAATTTCCCTAGCCCTACACATGAGGTTAAGCTTTCGTACACATTGTGGTTGTGTGTTTTTTTTATTCATTTGCAATGCAAATACAACTTTAAGTTCAGATTGCTCAAAACACTGGAAACGTAAATTTTAAAGAAAGAACTAAGAAAGGGTTTTTTTCTACCGGATGAAATATATGCAATGGATTGCTGATTGTTGATACACAATAAAAAGGGTAGTCACGTTTTGAGTTTCAACATGGCTCGATGGTTCTTGAGGATTTATGGTCTTAGGATTGATCTGACTTTGATTGAGAACTGAAAATGAAAGTGAAATTATGAAAGTAACATAATTTAAGATACTAGTTCCTTGACACGGCCTGTAAAATGTCAACGTAAACTTTCCATAACCAAATTTGGGCTCCAATGAGTTCGGCAGGATTGCAAAAGGTCGAGCAGGTCCAAAGAAGCTTTCAGAATGAAGTATGGTCGATGCTGATACAACAGGTAGTCCAAATTACGTAAGAATATTAATTCTTTAAATTATTTCTTTTATGATTTATTTTGCAGGGAATCACATATCTTGCAGCGGTAGTAGAAAATCCGCAACCAACTCAAAAAAGCCTGTTGTAGTCGGACATGGTTGTCAGATGTGGAATTTTACGCCACTTTATGGCTCTCTGACATTATTTTTACATTTGACAATAAGAGAATATTTTATTTGCAAATGGCGTTATTTCACCAAAACGGCACAATTTTTGGTCAGACGATGACATTGAAAAAAATGCTATTTTACAGAAGTTGGAGTAAACAAACTGGATCTTGCATAAACTTCTTTAGGTCTAAATACGATAAAGAGCGGCACTGGCAGCACACGATATATGCTGACATTTTGTAGGCCTCCAACCAACGTGTCCAACGTCTGTTAATACATTTTCTCTTTCATAATTTCATAATAAACTTCAGCAACAAATGTTTCTCACAAATTGTTTTTTTCAGCAATTGCTTGTCATTCTGTGAATGAACTAAAAAAACCAAAGCATCTTCCTACTGTTGGGTTCATCCTCTTGTAAAAGTAAAGTTCAAAACTGAAATGACTCCTCGAGTTGGAATTGAAAAACAAATGCCATTGAGTTGAAATTCTCTTAACTAAAAGTTAAAGAAGATAATAATTGCGATTCAGAATATGTTTGAACCATTTTTTTGCATTTTGTGAACAACCTTTCAATTTTATGCTGTTTTCTTTTTATAGAAATTAAAAATTCAGTTTTTAACTTTCATGTCTCTTGCGATTTTTTTTGGCTTTTAATAAATCTTCATCATATTCAAAACTTGGCCCAAGAAAATAAAACTATTGCAGACGATAAAATTGATTACTTGAGAAGAAGGAAATGATTGAAAAGATTTTAAGTCAAAACTTTTTGATGACTTTTTTGCATTTTTTTTAAACATATTGTTTTATTTAATAGAAATTTGTTGCTTCTCTTTAGTGAAAAGAAGCCAGTTTTGCGTTTTTGGAAGTTTCACTGTTTTTGGACCGAAATGCTTCTCTTTTAAGATTTAAAGCTGAAATTAAAAAACGAGCCCTCTCAATGGTTAGGTCTAAAAAACGAGAGCAAATTATGTTATGTCGAAAAACACTTTCAATTGATTGAAAACTTCAATGTAAAAAACAAACTAAATCTAAAAAATAATGAGGCGAAAAAAATATGTTTTGGGGCATATTTCCAACTTTTCCAGCTTGGTTCTGTGTGAATGATTTTAGCGGGGGTTATAAAATGATCACTAAAAGTATGAAGGTTACTAATTGATCAGAAACTCGAATTTCAACGCAAAAACGTCGCTTCATTTTCCTTTTCAATCATGAAGATCAAAAGCCCTATCGAGTTGAAATTGACACGAATCTGCTAAAATCGACCAAACAACAGTCATAAATATCCAGTTCATGTGAATGTCTCGTCGTAAATCATCGTGAAACTATGGATTTACTTCTATGCACAATATTCTTGATTGCATTGAATCATTTGCATAAAGGTATAATAACACGAGATCACTAGCCAATCTAATTTAATTAGTCCTCCTTATCCAATGTATCTAGCTTCTGGTTTGGTGATTTACAACCCAAAAAATCCAATTCGTCGGGAATCGTTACAAGGTAAAGTTCAATCGGAATTACAACAACAAAGTTCGGCCCAAACAAACAGGCGTGCCCATTTGAATGGAAGTGAAAATCAAGATAAAGACTATCACTTTTTAGGTAAAACTTTTTAAGTCGACAAATTAATCTTCATTATTGATTATTTCTGTGTTCGTTTAAACGTTCCAGGACCAGGAGAAATTCCTTTGGGACAAGTCAAAGATTTAGAGTCTTTCCTCCTAGGAGCTCAATTTGGCCAGAAATTCAATAGGCATTCTTTAGGGACGTTAGAGAACAACTTTGAGAACAATATTGAACGTCAAAACGCTAGAAACCTTATTTCGACCACGAACACACCGGGTAAGGAATTCAGACCACCAATTATAGACCTTGTGCCAAAAAACAAATTAATCAAGATTAAGTTTTGGAAAATTGTAAGAAAAGTTGATGCGAAAAAAGTGCTGACGTAGAAATCTGCTCTATAATACTCATTTATTGTTTATTGAAATTTTCCACTTAAGACACATAATAGTGTTTAAAGAGTTAATTTTTTTAATCTAATTTTTGTAATTTAAAATTGTAGAGATGATTATTGTAATAGAGCTTTGAAATCCCCATTTTCCAAGTATGCCGTAACTTTAGAAACAGTAATTCTATTTGAGCTATTTGAAGCATTAAAATGGTGTGAAAAAAAAAGAAAACAGAGAGATAGATCTGTTACAATTTTTTAAGGAAAATCAACATCTTGAGATTAAATTTGAACTAAATTTTGCATTGGGTAATGCAAGAACATCTCTAGAAAAATCTAAGTTGAAAAAACTTTGGGTTTTGAATAACAATTTAAAATCTGAAGGCTAAAAGGCTAAACGGTCGGAAGGAGCAATTAACCAGGAGAAATTTTCATGGACAGTCAACAAGCAAGAACTTTCAGCAAAGTTACAAGTGATAAAAATAAATCTCGAAGTTGTGAACGAAGAACTGGGGAACACAAACCAACACGGAAGCGGAAGTCACGTGAGCAAACTAGCCAATGACCAGGGATGGGGAGTAATTGTAATCGTAATTTCAATTACAATTACAATTACAAGTAATTGTTATTAATTACAGTTTTTGCCATGTAATTGATAAATTTTCAATTACAAGTTACCAATTACTTTTCAAAATCTTACTTACTCAAATTGACCATAAAACCAATTTATCAGTTTTACTTGCAAAGCAATTATTTTGTTATCAATTTGCAATGGATAAGTGTAATCGAACGAATTCAGCTGGGGATTCTAGGGCCAAAATGGCTAGGGATGCGTCGGAGTCGAGACTCACCCTCCATAAAATTTAATCAAAATTCGTTAGCCCAACTCGTTTTCTTCATTTTGACAATCAATTCAAATAAGAATTTGTTCCTCACGTAGCAAACTGAACCTGTAAAATGTCAGAACCTAGTTCTGACCCATCCCTAGTCATTTTGTCCCCAGAATCCACAGCTGAATTCGTTCGATTACACTCATCCATTCTCGAGCGAGAATTCTCGAGAATTTCTCGAAAAAATCGAGGATCGAAAATTCTCGAGAATTTTTCCGAATTCTCGAGAATTTTCGAGATTTTTTTATTAGATTACTCTAGGTCATATTTTGGAATTGATGGCAAAACTGTTTCATTCAAAACAAAAGTTTCAAGTAAAAGAACAATAGGAGCCATGAGCAATGTTTGAAACTTTATAAACATCTTTATGGTACATTCGAACAAGAAAATAACTCGTGAACCAGCCCAAACAAAATCTTCTCTGTCCAGATTCGAGGCAAGATTCTGTGTCTGATTTTTTTCGAGATTCTAATGGATGTGGTGGTGTGTACAACAAACCCCGGTTTTGAAAATTACAGCTGACCAAAAATGTGAAAATGTCCGAAGTTTTAACAATGTCAGTAGAACGTTTCAGAAATGTCAGAAATGAAATTTCAGATGTTATTGTCCGTGAGGTCCAATCATTGTTTTTCACACTCATGTTCATGTTGATTTTGGTATAAACTTAAAAAAAACAATTTCAAGTGCTTTGGAAGCTTTGAATGTACATTTTTTTCGCTATTTTCACTTTTTCTCAAATTCTCGAGAATTCTCGAGAATTTTTCTCGAATTCTCGAGAAATTCTTATTCTCGAGAATTGAAATGTTCGAGAAAATCGTCAGCCCTAGCCACGAGCAGGTAGCTTTTGTTACAATACACACCCAAGCTTTGATTTTTAAATACTTTTAAACTGCAAGAGATTTTGACCATGATTTTTGTGTCAGGATTTAGGGCTTTTCATTACCAAGGGCAGACAAATGAGGTGCAAAATTAAAGTTTTAAACCATCATAATACTTGTAAGAAGTTCGTGTTTTCTGAAAAAGAAAAATATGCCTTGTGATTGATGGTATAATATTTTTGATATTTAAGCCGTTCATAAGCTTTTGGTTTTGTAAATCACTCTTTCATATTAGCCTTTGAGGCATTATGAGTTGCCAGTTGTTGCATCGCTGCTTTAAAATGGCAGATTTGTTTATCTTTCATCGTTTTGAAAAGGCAAAAGGTTGAAAGAGACGGAAGAATTGTAATTGACATGTAATTGCAATTGAAGTCACATACATTTTCGGATAATGTAATTGTTATTGTAATTAAATACATTTTTGATGAAGTAATTGTAATTGTAATTAATTACATTTTTCAAGTAATTGACCCAACTCTGCCAATGACTAACTGCATGCTTAAAACTTTCTACAACAGTGTACAATTGGATACAAAAGTGTACCCAAAATGTTATTCTAAAAACAACGAAAAAACAAACCTTGTTCTTAAAACAACGGCAGATTTAATAGATCTCAGGCATCGATCATAATTTGGAAAGGATTCTAGAATCTAGCTTTCCTTGCATGGAATTACCGTGATCGGAAGAGAAAGCTGGTAAAATATCGTCAATTCATATTTCTAGACCCGAATCCTTGGAAAACTGCCCGAGTCATTCCATACACAGGACCAAGAGCACCAATGCCGCCCTCTGGAACGTTAAAAGTCGTTCCTTATCCTCTCAGTAAGTCTCGTCGGCATGGGTTAGTAACTAAAATGGGCTGAATCATACATCATACCTCATTTTCAGCAACCACTCCACCCCCAACAAAGAGGAATCCCATTCTAATTCTAGAAACTAGCATCAGTTCCAGTCTATCCCCATCCAACACATCTACCCAGTCTCATGGAATTCAGAGTAAAGTCCCATCTACCCAGAACCCAGACTTATCAGATTCCTTCGAATACTACGACCAATTCGACACCCTTTCTCCTATTCAAAGCGGTAACATAGACTCCTTGCCATTTTTGCCCAAGCTCGCCAACGTCTCAAATCTGACCCTGTCCCAAATTGACATGGGCAACATGACCCTAATGGACTTCATAGCATGGGAACAAGAAGTCGCTGCTGGCGCAGGAGAGAGTCTTCAAGTGCTACCAGAATTGGCCTTCAATGTGAGTGTTCCTCCTGTGACGGTGATTGTGGATCAGACTCCATTTCATGTGAGTGGAGACGCAAACTGGAACGAATCTTTGGTTGGATTGTCGTCTAACTCAAATATTTCCATTGTTCCGATTGTCATAAACCCCGGAACTAATCAGACAGAGCTCTCGCAACCTCTCAATTTAGAAGCTAAAAATGTCACCTCAAAGTTGAATTCGACAACTTTGGCGAACAATTCAAGTTACACTACTCCATTATTGGGCAACGTCACCCAACAAAGTAACTAGTTAAGTTAGGAACATATTCCATTTAATTATTCTTGGAATGTAATTTGGACCATATGGCAAATTAAATTTGACTATGTAAACATTGGTTTCTTCTTGGGGTGGATGGATGGAGAGGATTTGGGTGAAAAATCGTACAAAACGATGGTTTCATTCTTGGTTCTCGATATGACAATTGGAGACGTTTAATAGGCAGTGATCCAGCCCGCTCTCATGAGGAATTGGAAGATGATCTTCCGATTGTTCTTGTCCAATCCAGCGGGATTCAAAGGCTTTGGGGTCTGACCTTTCTTCTTTTGAAGATGATGAGTGAGTAGACAAGTCTTGTAGCTGATATAATGAGCAGGCGTCAACTTGAGATTGGTGCACAACCGTCGCTCATTGGCTGAGAGGAGCTCAAATCCAGGTAATCCAATGATTGAAATGGGCTACAAATGGAAATAAAGAAGTGGATTGATTTCAGGTACAACAGGTTAATTCGAAGGAGTTTGAAATACCTTTTCTTCCAGAGGTTTGGGGGAGTGAGCGGATTGATTGAACATCATAGGGGAAGCCCCATTACTTAAATCTTCACTCTTGATCGATATCGGAGAATCACAGACGAGATCAGCTCGTTTATTGAGCTCTTTCTTGCGACGAATCCGTCTTAATCGTTGAATCTCGAAGTCATGACTATCCTTGAGTTTGACAATGCCATTCTTCCGGAATCTGAGGAAGAGAACGTGTCACAAACTTGGAAAACATCGCAATGTTTTTTAAAAATCTACCTTTGAAGCTCTTTGATTCGTTGTTTGATCTCCCGTTCTTTGGCGATGGTTCTCATGAAGGCTTTGTGCTCATCCGCGGCTTGAAATTCAGACACGATCTTCAATCGCTCAAGCAGATCGTTTTTGTCTTTCTTCTTCTTGGAAAAACTCACTTTTCTCTCGTTGATCACAGGATTTTCTTTAAAGAATTGAGCTAAAAGGAGAACAAACACAATGTAAAACCCCGAATTGAACCCCATTTTTCAATCCAAATTCTCCACTTACAGATCAATTGATGCTCACGAGATACTTTTTTCCGTCTCTCGCGTTCTCGCAATTTATTTTTGTACATTTCAATATGTGCCACTTTTAGGCTAAGATCAAGGTCGTCCTCTTCAGGGGTTGGATCATTCAATTGGGACACTAATGACTCGCCATGGTTATCAAATTCGGCCTGAAAACACCCATCATTTTCACCATTTTGCCATTAAAATAATCGAAAAATTAGTTACCTCGAAGTCGTCTCGCTTTGGCATATAACCCAACATGATGGACTCGTGCAATGAGATCTGATTTGGAGTCTCGGGATCTTGAGTGGAAGCTGCAGGAAGGCCATTTTGGCCTTGAGTATGATCTCTAGCTTGTCCTCGGAGCTCTTCGTTCCAAGTTCGTTGGCCTTTAACAAGAAGAAAAAATAATTTTAGGCCATGACATGCTATCGGAAGTATCCCATCGCACCTAGAGTACTGTCTATGAATCTTTGGCAGAATTCGTTCTGAACCTCTTCTGGCGATCGTTTGACCGAGGTTCCTTCGAGTTTCTTGATTTTGAGGCTCACATCTTCCCAATTGCCACATCCGTACTGCTCGACGCTATCCAACAAGTGCAGGTACTCTCTGGAAAAGCATTCTTGAAGCGTGATATCGCTCCTTTTATAGGGAAAAAACGGCAAATTACCTAGCAGTCCAACTGCCTTTTCCCAAGACCGTGAATCCTCCATTGTCTATGACTTTGTAGGGATGATCACCTTGGTGCTGTCCGATATCACAATTTAAGGCAAAACAATCCGGACATAAAATGAGTTGGGGACTGCACACAGTGCATTGGATCAGAACTTGGAACACCGAGAATATGTCCTAAAGGAAGAGATATAAGTTAATGAAATTCTGATCCTGGTTTTAGTTTGAGTAAATGGAGAGAAATATTTTGAATGTGTTTTAAGGGAGGATCAAGTAGAGAAAAGAACATTGTTTGTACTACGATTAACAATATTTGGATCAAAAACGTGTTAAATACAATGCTACACAGATCATGATGCATGTTCTTTTCTAGAGATCTCCATTTGCGCTGTGGTCCTCTAATTGTCTAAAACAAAATACAAATATTTTTTTTTCTAAACTGCACAAATCCAATTACTTTACGCTAATACAAAGACTGCGTTTTTTTTTTTTCAATTTTCAATTCAATCTAATGCCGGAGAGAAAAGTTATACCTTTTCAAATTGATGAAAAGAGCATACCATAGAATGATTGAGCTCAGCCTTATTGTAACATACCGATTTAACCCCAAAAAGGACAAGTTTATTTTAGGATTATGCAGTGAGTCTTGAGAGAGCAAAATTTTACGTGTTCGACCCAATATTACCAACGTCTCATTTACAGAAAAATCTAACTGATTTTAGCTCCTACGTAAGATTCTAATTCTCATCGCTAGCTTCTACTCCAGGAGTTTCAGTGCTTCAACAAACGGGAACTTAATCGTGTTTTAGAGGGATTTGTAACTGATTTCTTTTCATCATAGAAAGTAATTTCCATCCATCTGTCTCAAGGATCTTACATTCATTATCTGCCAAAACTCTAAAAGCTCCCATCCATGGACTGCCTCTCGTCTACCACATAATAGAAAATCTGCGTTCAAAGTCAAAATCTATGCCGACTGATCAGCTGATCGATAGAGGTGGGTTCACCAAGAGGTACAACAATGAGCAAATTCATCTCCTTAACGAGTTTTCTTCGGAGAAGGGTGTCCATAAACATGATTACCTCGGTGCAATTGGAGCACTTGATTTTCTGTCCGATTCGTATTTCGGCCATGACCTCAGCGACCTCGGAGGCTCGAAAGGCCAGAATCGGAGGACAAGCTTCTTTGGTTCGGTCGGATGGATGGATTTGATCTTGAAAGGCGCGTCAGTTGACTCGGATTTGAGATGTTCACATTAGGGCTCAGGACAAAAACCGTTGTCAGGGTGACGAGGTTGAAAAATGAATTTCAATAGAATAATCCAGCGAACTGTTTAAGGTATTTGCGAGAAGGCTGCACAATAATTGAAGAGTTAACGATATGAGGAAATGAGTTGGTGTTGAAGTTTATATGCGATTCAAGCAGGCCGTTTAATCGTTCATCTCGAATCTAGCACAGACATCCTGTTTCAACAAAAATAGTAACAAATTGAATGGTATTGACTCACAATTTCTTTATTAAAAAAAGGTGATCAACAACAGTTTATTCTACAGTATAATTAAAGTTAATTGAAGTTGTGCTTTTTCTGATTTGTTGAAAATACAAAATGCAACACATATCTACGAACAAAATGTTAAAGAAAACCTGAAAAAATGTTCAATCTCACCATTTGCTACAGTTGCGAAAAAGTTTTGTTTTTATCTGTTCTTGGAAGTTCGCAATTACGTGCCTAAATATAAGCAGACAATATATGTTTGGAAATTGAATTCCGATGTTTGACACCATTAAATCACGGTGTTATTAAGCAATCCTTGCCCTAACGTTAATGAACGGGAAAGCCAAACCCAAGACGAAACTTGTAATTAAAAGTTCTTCAGGTATGCTGAAAATCAGTATTGTTGAATTGTTAAACTCTCGAAGCCTGTTTTATTCAATTTTAAATAAATAGATGCTATTTATTTTCCAAAGGTTCAAGGAACTGCAACCTAAATTTCCACCATTTTTATTTAATAATAAAACAACCAAATAGGTCACTACAAAGCAATTAAGTAGCTAAATTTAGCGTCACCACTCGTTATCATCATATTGAACAATATTTCTCGTGTCGAAACTTACTAATCTAATTATCATAAATTTGACTAATGCTTTAGAGCAATTCGTTCTCTCGTCTACTTTTGATTATATACCTGACAAAGAAATGGTTTCCAGTCACAATAGTGTCAGGTTTTTTTCACTTCCCACTCTTTGTGTTCTTAACGAATAAACATAAAATTAAACATTAGTCCTTTTAACGGCAAAAATTTAGCCCAAACGGTGAAAACGTTCGTCACCCCGGATCCGTTTTCAAGGTGAATGCGGAACTATGAGAAAATCGGCTCACATGAAACCTCATTTGAAAATTATTCCATTATTTGATGTCTGGAAAGCATTTTAATTACTCCTGACACATGATATCGGAAATTCATCTCATAGTGGCACATTATACACCATCATTTTGATGTTTGGTGCATGTCTTGCCGGTTACATGATTTTGTTGACATTACCATGGATAAAGAATGAAGCCATAGTACATAAACCCAAAAATATTCCCCAAAATAGCGGGATAAGCCTGGAGTAAATACAAAACCCATTGATCAGTCAACGGTTTTACCCATAAATGAACTTTCTCAAAGACACTCTTCCATCGCACGTCTATTACTAACAATGCCTTTCATTTTCCGTCAGTCCGTTTGTATCCACTCCAATCTATATTTAGTTGTATATCTACGGTCAAAACCTAGCACGCTCTTCGCGTTCTGAGATTTATTTCTTGTGAATTTCCGTAAACCGATTGAAACCGTACTTTTGCCGAACATGTGTGATTTAGCGCCGGATCCGGTGGATGTGACGGATTTGCAATTCCGGGCCCGACCGACGATTCGTGTGGCCCAAAATGCCTTGAAATCCGAATTGGGTGACCGCCAAGGATGGGCTTTTCAAGCTTTGGCCGTGGCCAACAAGTTTGCCAAAGTGTTTGCCGGTAATTCTCGTTTGACATGGGTCAAATTTGGCCAAAACGTGGGAAATAATCAAAGCTTTTAGAAACGACAAAAAGGTTTATGGAAATTCGACAAGTCCACGATGACTTTGGAGATTTAGTTTTAGGAATTTTGGAAGGTAGATAAAGTTTTAGGAATTTTTAAAGGAAGAAGGATTGACAAGTAACAAGAAATTTTAGCATCATCATGGGCCAAATCTTACAATTGATTCCCTCATTTTCTTCAAAGTGAACGAATTAGTTTTTATAGACCGTTCAAAATCGTGAGGAAATTGAACACGTAGTAGTCGAAGATTTGATTTTAACTTAAAATATATAAATTCCCCCTTTTTCATAGCTATACTTGTCGACTAAGCGATTTTCCATCAACTTGATATATTTTAGCTGAAGTTCTCGGCACAATTGACTTTCCACTCAAAATTTGGCTCGATTAAAAATGGGTAGGAGGACTAATATAGAGCTCTAGGTAGGAGTACCCATAATAACTTTCTGACAGAATCTAACCCTGATTTAACGTCCAAGGGAGGACGAGTAGTCATTGCTTAATAACATTGCACAATGGTCAATGTCACGGTTG
Source organism: Tigriopus japonicus (assembly GCA_010645155.1). NCBI lineage: Eukaryota > Metazoa > Arthropoda > Copepoda > Harpacticoida > Harpacticidae > Tigriopus > Tigriopus japonicus. The sequence goes on from JAAGOF010000244.1 coordinate 198,189, forward strand.
AATTTGTGTCTTGTGTATTATTTTTTGGCCGGGTTTTTGCCTCTCAGTCAATGTTAATTTGCGTTTCAGCTTCGGATTCCAGCGTTGTGGTTTTGGATTTGGCCGATGTGGAGGCGGCCAACGGAGGCGAAATTCCTTGGCATCAAGTTGGAAAAGCTCGAAGCATCCCATTACCCGCCACGCCCACTCATGTGGTAAGGAATAGAGTAATCGTTTTTTATTCCTTACATTCCAAGACCGATGAATCTCGTCACAGGCTTTGAGCTCCGATGAATTGACCTTGGCCGTTTGCGTGCCCATCAACCATCAACCCATGTTGTACTTCTTCGATGTCCGTAGTTTGTCTCAATCCGATCCTATTCGTCCTTTCACCGAGGTATTCCATCAATAGTATCTTTGACCTTTCTCGATCTAACTTGATATTTTCCGAATATTCCTATTATTAGGCTTTGCCCATGACCGTGTGTTCTCCGGATACACGCGTTCATCAATTGGCCTGGAATCCGGTGTTGGCGTCCATGTTGGCCGTGGTTTATTCTAATGGAAGCATGGCTTTATTCATGGTGGATGCCAATGAGAGCAAGGCTCCGGATTGTTGCACGTTGCCGCCGGCAGAGGGCATCACTTGTGCCAGTTGGTCACCCAAGGGCAAACAAATTGTCACCGGTAAGGTGTTCATAGAAAAGCAATACAGTCAAATCTAGATATAAGAATACCTTTGAGATTGACGGCAATATACTTTCAGTAAATGGCGTCTTTTGGTTGCAGATGAGCTCTCTAGTGCTGCTGACCAACAATGTTCTTGTAGACTGAATATGATTTCTTTTCTTTTTAGGCAAATCGAATGGAACTTTGACGCAATACAAGCCGGATCTCAAAGAGGCTAAGAGCATGCCTGCTCCACCTTCGGAGAATAATTCGCTTGGAGCCAAGTCCATTCTATGGATATCGACCTACCAATTTCTTGTGGCTTTTAAGGATCTCTCCGATCCCGTGTCTCGATTATGTAAGATGTTCTTTTCGCATGTTTTTTTGGAGAGGGTGTCGTCAGTCATTTAGACCGGGGAATAAATGTATTGTCAGTTTTCAAGATCCGTTGACAGCATTTTACAACTTTTTTGAGGCCAAAAATGAGTAATCCCAATTTCATATTCTCTTGTACAAACTTGCTTATTTTAGTAACTTCCGGATCAAGCTACTCCTGTAAATTTTTAAATTGGTTTCTTAGATGATGAGAGATTTCAATGATAAGTGAACCCTGTCCGGATTTTTTGCCATTAGGGAAAAGCAACTTAATTCATACATTATTTTCAACTCTAAAAGAGGGAATTGGTTATTTCAAATTTGTGTTAAACAAAACCTATTGATTGAGTTTAATGTGCCGTTCTTTCAAAATGTAGGTTTGTACTTGGTACAAGGCTCAAAAGCCGGTCCCACTACATACACCAATTTCGACGACATCTGTTATAGTACTGGAAGTAGTCCGGGTCAATTTTTCGATTTCTATCCGTCAATGGAATGGGGTTTGATCCTCTGTTCTTCATCCAACGGAATCGAGGTAAGGACTGCTTTGATACAACCAAGATTCATGAAGGATTTAACGCAATCCATTTTTTGGTTTAGTTGGGTGTCTTGGGAGCTCAAGACAAAGAATGTAGCTCGTGGATACAATGGTGTTTACCTGAATTTCGAGCCGAACTACCACTGAAGGGCAACGATGAAAAGTTTCCTGTTGGTCTTTGTGTGGCACTAAACTCGACCAGGTACGGTTATCAATCCGCTTTTTGATCGTAGCCATAAGTGGTGCGAAGAAAAAGATCAAATCGCTCAATTGATTAAGAAATGGAGTCAACAGATGGTTGCGCTAACTCAAAATCAGGAGCTGGACTAATTATCGAGAACGTGTATATCCTCTTTGGTCAACAAAAACTTCCTTTTTGAGGCACTTATTTTTCTTTGTTGAGATCCGAAACTCGCTTGGTAGAAATTGAAAAAAAAAAAAAAAATGTTGAGCGCAAAAGTTGTTCACGATATTTAGTGTAAGTTGCTTAAAATACATGAAAAATGATGAGCTTATTATTACATGAATCTTCAATAGTTATTCATATATTTCACAATGATATTTTAGACAACTTCCATTGGAAGTGAAGAATCCTGAACTTCTGCTTCCAACGCCCATGCCCATTTTGTTTCTCATGAGAGAAGATGGACTCTTGTGTCCATTTGACATGGTCAATCTGAAAAAAGATGCCGTTCAGGTAGGTTTTCCATTTGCCAAAGGTTTTCCTCCTTAAGAAATCTTTTTTGGGAACTCGTTTTTTAGTTAACTAAACCTGTCGAAGCTCTGCCCGCAAAAGGCATGAGAAGTGGAAATGTGGTATTTCCAAAGTCCGAAGGTTCTTCCACAAAAAAAGAACCAATTCCTCCACCCTCGCTTGAAAAGAAAGCCGAATCCAAGCCCCCGGAGAGCAAAAAGGACGCCTTTTCATTTAGTATGGCACCTGTTGCGCAAACCCCCGCTTTTGGAGGCACGGCCCCCATTTCAAACTCTCCAGGAATACCCAAACCAAACTTTGGAATCGCCTCTCAACCCAAAGAATCGGTAAAGATCACCCCCAAACCATCTTTCCCAACTTCGACCAAGTCTTTGGTGAGATTCATAAATGGAAATTTGCCAATGAATTCGCTTGATTATTTAATATTGCTTCCCTCAAAAGACATCTGATCAACCAAAGACATCAACAATTTCCACTCCTGCTTCCAAAACGAATGAGGCAAATTCTGTGGGTGGAATGGAGAAGCGATATCAGTCCGCCATTATGCAAGAGTTTCAAGCCTTTCAGATGGATCTGGCCGATTTCAAAAAGACGTCGGCTAGTTTGAATATCACCCAAATTGGTAGGAATGTCTTTCTTTTGGATTCATATTTGTTCAAGTTCAACACCATGTAGATGTGTTTTAGGTGGACAAGAAGACAAGATGAGCTTGAGGGCCCAAACTGAGAAAATGGATGTATTTTGTCAAGATCTTGCCGAAATCACGAACTCTCAAAGCAAAGAGATTCACCAACTGCAAACAGCCACTCTTGAATGTTACGAATGGGCAGAAGAAGCTCGAACGAGGGATATTCGAAATAAAGATCCTAAGTAAGTCAAATATTGTGAAGAATTGTCAATGGGCTTTAGCGATGGGATCTGTCATTTTAGGTACCAAAGACTCTTGAAAAGCCGAAGTTTAGATCCAATGAGTCAGAGGAAGCTCTCGAGTGTGGAAGCAAAGTTTATGTATTTGGATCAACAAATTCATGAGGTCAATCAAAGCCTCGATCTTCAATGGCGAGAACATCTGAGCACTCGAAACAAGGTTTGTTGGAATTCAGAAACGATTGAGATCAAGGATGATCTTTACATATATAAATCAATGTTTTGGCTTAGGGAGGAACGAGAAAGGTGAATATCCCCAGTCCTGAGTTCATCTACAAATCGATCTTGACCAATCATCAGATCCTGGAGGGACAAAAGCAACATTTGAGAAAAGTGGCGGAGGAAATCAAGGAGCTCAAGATTCGAAACCTGACTGTTCCATGGCATCATGATGTAAGTCCTTTGCCAAGTTGAACTAGATTCTTTAACAATGTTCTCTAAAACATGTTTCACATTTCTCTAGAACACATCCCTTAATGCAACGGCAGGCTCTTCAAAATGCGGCGATTTGAGTCAACTGACCGAATCTTTCATGGAGAAAACCAAACTGGATGAATCTCGAGCCACGCCAAAACATGGACTTAATTCATCCAAACTCAAAGGATCCTCCTCACCTCTTTCAACTTTTTCCCCGGACAAAGAGAGTGCTCTGAGACAAATGCTTCAGAACAGAGGCACTGTAAAGATAAGATCGGCCAAACCTCAGAGTCCTAATGAGTCGAGGTTCTTGAAATTGGATTCGTCCTTCAATGAGAACCTGGATCAAAGTATCAAGCAACTCTTGGACGCCGCAAAAATAATCAATGAACCTAACACCCCAAAATTGGAAAAGGAACGACTGATTTTGCAACTCAAGGAGTCTTTGGCAACCAACCCAAATTCAAGCTTGAATATTTCTGATGGGAACATTTTAGGAAAAGCTTCTCCAAAGACACCAAGTAAGATCTCAGATGCCCCACCAAGCAATCTGAGCTTACAGACAACTTTTGGAAGTTTAGCTGGAGGAGCTAGCTTGACCTCAACGCCTAAACCTAGTGCCACGCCCGCTCCACCTTCTTTTGGAGGTCCATCCATGTCTAAACCTGCTGGCAAGGGACCAGTTCCTGCTTTCGATATTCATAATGTGAGCAAAAGTGGCTCAACACAACCAATCACATCCACGCCAAACACGACTACCAATACAAGTACCATGTTCAGTGGTTTGAGTGCTAACAAAGAGACAACCAAGCCACAACATATCTCTTCGTTAACAAAAAGTGACAAAACCCCTTCTGGAGCAAGCTTCTTTGGAACAACTGTATCTTCTGCTTCAAACTCCAGTGTATCCTCGTTCTTTGGAGGTCTCACAGCATCCTCTTCTACAACTGTTACTCAACCCAGCACAAAACCTGCCTTAACTATTACACCTATTTCCAAGAGCATTGCTACATCCACAGTAACAACAACCACTAGTGCCAAATCTAGTTTCAGCTTCAACACCAGTTCTTCAACCACAGGGTCTGGATCTGTTTTTGGATCAACTGAAGCGGCTAAATTGGGTGGTTCAAAGCCTTTGGTTTCAGCTTCTCCAAACTTGACCATAACCACAACTGCTGGAGGTACCAAGACCTCTTCTGGATTCTCTTTTGCCAACACAACCACCAGTTCATCAAAAGTCAGTTCTGTAACCACTTCAACGACTGGGCCAGCTTTTGGGTTGGGTACAAAATCTGTATCATCATCGCAGGGAATAGCAGGGATATCATCTACATCAGTGTTTGGTGGTGAGTCTGCTGTTAAAAGAGAAGTGCCAAAGGGTGGTGGAGATGCATCCATTTTTGGTGGTTTAGGTACAACTAAAGAGTCAGGAACTAAAAGTACTACTGCTCCTTCATCTGTATTTGGTGGCCCTCCAAATGTTTCCATTGGCAGTTTGGCTACAACCACCAGCACGACTTCATCGATATTTGGAGGCGCAACAACATCGACAGTCAAGTCCATATTTGGAGCAACTCCAGCATCGACCACGTCTTCCAGTCTGTTTGGTGGTGGATCTGCAGTGGTGAGTAATTCTTCCGTGTTTGGTGGTGCAATGACAACCCCAACCACGGCTAAAGGATCAGTATTTGGAGGCACCAGTGCGCCAGCTACGACTGCTCCCTCAAGTACATCGTCCGCTTCAATCTTTGGAACCTCCACCCCATGCTCCGAATCCATTTTTGGAGGAAGTGCCGCCAAAACCCCTGCCACTAGTTTCGGCGGAACAAATGTTTCTTCAGCCACAAAGTCTATTTTTGAAAGTACTACTTCAACCACAACTGGCTCTATTTTTGGTGGCAAAGTGACATCCACTGCAGCTCCAGCTTTTGGAACATCGACTTCAGCAGCTCCTGCTTTTGGAACATCGACTTCAGCAGCTCCTGCATTTGGAACATCGACTTCAGCAGCTCCTGCATTTGGAACAACGACTTCAGCAGCTTCAGCTTTTGGAACATCGACTTCAGCAGCTGCTGCTTTTGGAACAACGACTTCAGCAGCTCCTGCTTTTGGAACAACGACTTCAGCGGCTTCAGCTTTTGGGACACCCTTTACTTCCACTTCAGTCTTTGGAACGCCTTCAACAGTTTCCTCAGCTTCAGTCTTTGGAAGTACCAATGCGACCACATCAGTTTTTGGTGGAGCTTCCTCTGGAGCCACTTCTGTGTTTGGAAGCAATGCACCATCTAGTACTGGGTCTGTGTTTGGAGGAACTCCCAATAGTGGATCTGGATCAATCTTTGGCGGTGCGACGCAAGCGGCTTCACCATTTGGAACAAGTACTGCACCAACAAGTGCCACAGGGGGAATTGCTTCATCATTTGGAAGTTCATTGTCGTTTGGCAGCTCTGCCACCACAAGTGCCAATGCCTCCTCTCCATTCGGTGGGAGCGCTAATACCACAACACAATCAGCAGGTTCGATATTTGGAGGTGGGTCATCAACCTTTGGTTCGGCACCAACTTCATCAACCACATCCCTATTTGGAGGTTCAGGGTCCACTTCGACTACTGGCTTTTCAGCCTTTGGAACACCTGCCACATCAACCAGTACTCCGAGTTTTGGAGGTGGTTTTGCCACCAGCTCAAATCAAACTGCAGGGACTGCCGGTTTTGGAGCCTTCAGTTCTGGCGCCACCAGTACATTTGGAGGAGGTGCCACTACGTCTCCAGCGTCCCCTGGTGGATTTGGATCTCGGCCTGCCTTTGGATCACCACCTGCTTTTGGTGGAGCCCCAGCTTTTGGATCAACGCCTGCATTCGGTAGCCCACCAGCTTTTGGCGGCACCCCTGCATTTGGGGCGTCGGGAGGTTCCGTGTTTGGGGGAGGAAATACTACGAATGCACCCTCTTTTGGGAAAATGGCTCAATCTAACAACATTCCCACTTTTGGTGCCATTGCCCAACAATCCAATAATGCTCCAACATTTGGTGGCATGGGCACCCAAACCGGCTCAACTTTTGGATCCATGGCTCAGTCCAATAGTGGCTCAGCTTTTGGAGGTAAGAAAAAATGGCGATTGAGCATGCTAGAAACATTTCAAATTGAATTGGTAAGCAATTTGTCTGTGGTATCTAAAGTTAATGCTCAATTTTAGAAGAGACCTTGTTTGATTTTTGAAGAGTGTAGTATTCCCGCCTTGCTCCCTTTTATATGCTCGTGCTCTTACTCTAGTCAATCTATTTAAGTATAAATATCTGTGTCTCAACGACAATAAACAACTAGTCATTCTCAAGTGTTTCTCAGAAAAACACGTTTTAAGAGACGAGTAGCTTTTTTCTTAAGTAAGAACCAAAAGGTAAAGGACAATCACACGTAATTCAGGAGCTTAAAGAAGTGAACAAACGTACTATTTCAATACCTTTTTGCACGCACAAAAATGTAAGCCCTCTATTTATTTCTACAGGTGGCTCAACTTTTGGATCAAGTCCTGCCTCTCCTGGATTTGGGAGCGGTGCTTCCTCTCCTTCAGGTGCATCATTCAGCGGATGGAGAGGCTAAAATATCTTTTGTAAGCAAAGAATTGCAAACATGATATTTCGAAATAAAGACTCGCATTGGTTAATTTCGAGGTGATGTTGGCATTTCTCATGTTTTAGAGACGCAAGGTCACATATGGCTCAAATTACTTGTGATGTCAGATTTGGTATACTATGAAAAGCAACCGAACCCCCACATCACAAAAAGGACTAGTTGCGTTATTGCACTTTTAAATGTTTAACGTTTTACACAAGGACACATAATGCAATGGTATATTCATGACTTAACCTCACACGAGTATGGATGAAAGATCTTTTAGTTTTAAACTAGAGCAGATTTAGATACCTTTCGAATCGAAATTGCTTGAAAATATGTTGCTCAGGTGCTGAGTTCTTTGTTGAGTTATTGGATTTGTATCATTTAATACCTGTGAATTGAGTTATCGTCTTCATTGAACACCTTATTATAATTTGGGAGAAGCAAAGCGTAGACAGGAGGCCACATGGCCAAAAAACTAAATGTTTTTCAAAAAAATACCTACGAATACATTTGTTTGGGCAAGTTTCAACTACAGCATGGGAGATAAATATGGGAACCCAGTAATTTTTTAATGAAACAGCTATGGTGGAATGAAAATCTTTGATTTTTTCACACGGACTCTGATATCAATTAATACAACTCTTTCATTACAACCACATTCAAAATGGCTGCCTTTGCTGAAAGTTATTCGGCCAAGTCCGTCCTTGACTTGGCCATTGCAGGCACGGGAGACTTCAGACTCAAATTCCTGGACTCCTGAATTCCTGGCTAACTCCAGGCAGGGATACCTGAATGGGCCTACTCAGTACGATCTATGTTTGAGACCAGGGTATTCAAAAAGTCCATTGGGTTGTGGTTGGGGCTACTTGAAGTCCATGTTGCCTTGGCCCAGTTTGCTGGGAAAACTTCAAGACATGCTTGATTGAGGTCATTGCCACTGAATTTAACGATTGGGAAGCTGGATGAAAAAAATTTGCTTTACACATGGAATTTGTGGCCAATCAGGAGGCTTTTTCCATCCACTTTAAAATGAATAAATTCAGTGGTCCCCCTCAATGAAACCTGTCCTGAAGTTTTAGCTGCATTCTGAGACAAGGCTGTGTGAGCTTCAAGCATCCCCGACCTTAACCCAATGGAGTTCTCTGTGCAATCCATGTTTGAGACCAGGGTATTCAAAAAGGCCCATTTAAGTTTTTCTGCCTGGAAGTCAGATTTGATCCAGGACTTTGAGACGCGTGCCTGCAATGGCCAAGGCAAGGACGGACTTGGTCAAATAACTTTCAGCAAAGGCAGCCATTTTGAATGTGATTGTAATGAAAGAGTTGTATTAATTGATGACACAGTCCGTGTGAAAAAATCAAAGATTTTCATTCTACCATGGTTGTTTGATTCAAAAATTACTGGGTTCCCATATATATCTCCCATGGTGTATAGCACTAGTTTCAATTAGTCGCTGATGCTGCTTTGTCACTCCAAATTTCCATTACCATCAAGTTTCCTTCATTGGCATTCTCGCAAAAGTACCATCTATGACTGTCACACAGCATTGCTAAACAGTAATATAAATTCTCAAGAAGGGTTAGTCATCAGTAGGGCCGGATTTGAACTTGAAAAATTGAGCAATTAATTTTTCAATTTTTCGGCAAATCAAGTTTTTTTGGCTTTTGGGGAAAACGTTCAATTTTTTTTCGCACTTTCATGTAAAAAAGAGACTTATTTCTCAGATTTTGGCGGAAAAATTGGCAAAATTCAATTATTTTGGGCAAAAATTGGCAAAATTCAATTCTTCGGGCAAAATTTGTCAAATTCCAATTATTTTAGGCGCATTGAAAGGTTTTCAATTTCTTCAAGAAATCAAAACTCAATTCTTTCCACCTATTTACTTATTAACTTGAAATTCTATTTCCATGATGTGACCTGGATTTTGTGGCTGTTTTTTTTTGCTAAGCAAACTATATTTCTTTTTACAAAAGTGGTTTGTCACTTGCTCTGGCATTGCACAATCTAGTGTCAAATGTAACAGGTTAGAGATTTAACTTATATCTATGCTTTTACAGCTTTGGACTAAAAAAATGCAAAGGTTAAGCAAAAAAGTGAATCTTTTGAAAACGTTTCATATGTCATAGACCACTCTCGACAACCCTTTTTGGCAACTTGAGATAAACTGATTATTCTAATATAGCTAGGCAGACCATTAGGCAAAATGAATAATGATTTTTCTTCAAACAAGGCTAGAACAGAAAAAAGTGCACAAAGAAATGTTTTCAAAACAGATTAAAAACAAGTTCTTCCTGTATTTGAAAAAAAAACTGAAAAAGTTTCTTCAGACGTCTTCAGACCTAACCTCTGCCCATTCCTCCAACACTATGTCTCTTGAAAAAGTAACCTCTCAACAGTGTGAACTTTTCTGTGCTGGCCAGAGGGTTTGATGTATCGTGAGCGTCGCATACTCTAGAACCTTTTGTTTATTTACTATATAAATAAAACGGATTATGCTACTTGGTTAAAACCCAATTTGAAATTTAGGATTGGTTTATTCAAGCTCCATTTTTGCTTCATTTTTTTTTTTTTTGCTACTTTTCAACTTTTTATTGCCATTTTCATGTCAACGAGCTCATATTGTTTTCGTTTTATAAGATTGAAGTCAATTATTTTACAGTTTTGATCTAGTATTTTATGATTTTGATCAATTATTTTCCGATTTTGATCAATTTAAAAATCAATTTTTTAGCCCGAAAAAATCAAGTTCAAATCCGGGCCCTAGTCATCAGAGTTTCTAAATGTACGTAATGTGACTTTATTCTGATTTTTCGAACATTTCAATGATTGGAACTGTTTACATTTGCATAAACAATTGAACTTTAAACAAATATTTGTGGTTTTAATGCTGTTTGACATGCAGCATCCTCAACTATACGTTGTCAGACCAACAAAATCTGGTCACCCTGGCACAAAACTTTGTCTAATCCAAGAAGCACGGAAATCATGGAGTGGGAGGCTAAAAATAAGAATTATGATTTCCAGTAGATACAAACCATTTGCGTTCTTCTGCAAGTGAGACCTGGCTTTCATTGAGAAGAGCACGTATTTTAAATTTCAGCCCAATCGAATGCCGGAGTGAAAAGTTATGCCTTCTCAAACTTATGTACTGAAGAGAGCATAGAATGAATGAACTGGAACTTTTGTGTTAAAACGATTATCACAAAAGGGCTAGTTCATTCATTCTCGGTAGGATTTGCACTGAACTTTGAGTGAGCATAACTTTTGTCTCCGACGTTCGATTGAGCTGAAAATTGAAATACGTATTCTTGTCATCATATGCAAGGTCTCATTTGCAGAAGAACGTAATTGAATTGTTCTTACTGGAAATCATAATTTTCATTGCTAGCCTCCCACTCCATGATTCAAGTGCTTCTTGTCTAATCACAATTACGGTCCCGTAGAAGACAGTGTAATCACTAATCAGAGAACACCTCTACATCCAGATCCAGACCTTTGCGCATCTTTTTAATTAAGCCTTTAGTTTTACTCAACCAGGCGCAAAAGAGAGGCAGAAGGTTCGTCAAATTTTCACAAAAACGCCCTCTGTTCTTACCTTTCCGGTGGATTATCTTTATATGTTCACGACAGTCTTCTCTGCTATTTGGAAGTGAAATGTTTGATTATTAGGAAATATATGCAAGCTGAAACTTTTCACTATTATTTATTATAATTGATCCTCTTATTCCTTTACACCTCTTCAATATCAGTTTTTTGGTTAGTTGTCAAACATGTCAATAAATTGTTAAAGACCGACTTAATTTAGTTTTACCAAAATTTGCTTCCCCACTATTGAATCCGAAAGCAATTGACTTCAAAATCATACGCATGCACAATTCAATACAAAATCATATTGCTTATGGGATATACGTGTATGAAAACCTTCCATTAGTCGAAAAATGATTATTATTTGATGTATCAAGATATTTTGCGGCAAAACGTCTCCAAACGCTACAAACATGTTTACTTTCAGTCTCAGTGATCACATTTGAAACGGGAATCACAATTTGTAAACGTAATTGCTATCAATTCGAGCAGAGTCACACAAGAAAATCTCGTTTGTCAATCGCTTGTCATTGCTTTTACTCGAAGTTGCATGTGATGTGACACATCTTATTGAATCTTGTGCAAATGTTGTTGAATGCATACCACATGTGATGGATAAGTGGACTCCAATATTGATTCAATCAATAGAGAAAATCCTATTTGGAAATATAGCTCGAGGATAAGGATCTCGTTGTGACTCAACGAATGTGCAATTGGGGAAAAAGTTAAAGCCTCTTCTGTCTGTAAGGGCGTCTTTAGTGTCCCCGTCGTTTGATTCAACTCTCTTAGACCCAAGCACCTGCCAAATTTAGGTTATATATTTAGTAACTGTCATCAATTGTGGAGCGGCAATATCCCCACAGAGCGGACAGCTTATACCAGATCGTAACTGCGAAGCTGCATTCTCACTACAGAAAAATATAAATATAAAACTACCTATCATTTAGTACGAGCGGTATTAAAATTGTAGCTAGATTCTTGTAACTCGTTGGCAAGTGCAATTTTTAGTTTTAAGTTTTATTACGAAATCAAGATTTATTTCCTATGAACATATGTTATTTTACATGTTTTGTTGATAGCCAATCATGTTCAAACTTAGTATTTGATTAGACAAGGTATGTTGGGCGACCCCTGCACGTTTTGAAAATCGATGCCAAGAGCAAAAAGCACGTCAAAATCCAATATTTTATAGAATAAGACGTTGCTCTACCACACTTAAACATTTGGTGAATATTTGTGAAGAAAAAGTGGTAGGTTTCGAAGAGAAACGTCTTGGTTTGATGACCTGATTTTTGACATGTTGCTCGCTTTTGCGCTCATGCACTAACTCTTTGTTACTTGCCTAATTTATGTCAAAAATAACTGCACTTTTCATTTTTGTTCTGTGGTTCATGGGATGTATTTAATTGAATAGAGGACATTTCAACAAGTAGTGTTGTAGTGATAAAGTTGCTGTTTTTTAGTCGCAAAGTTGTGATACTTTTTTGGGAAAAGTTGCACTTATTTAGATAAAAGTTGTCAAAAAAGTTGCTATTTTCTGGCCGAAAAATGTCATGTTGTTACATAAAAAAATCTCAAATGAAGACTCAAATTAAACTCAAATCTCAGCAAAAGCTTATAATGCTGGTTTGTCTCTTTTTAACCTTGACTTCTTTTCGAACACAGTTTTGCTTTCCACCAATTTTAGTAGAGTTGAAAAAACTATTGATTTTTTGAAAAAGTCGGTTGTAAATCTGCCCGTAAATTATAAAATTTGCACATTTTCCCATTAGATTGAAGTGATCGACTTACAAAAACGTCAAAATTTGCAATTTTTGGTGCATTTTGCAACTTTGCAGGAGCCATTTTGATAACATAATTTGCAAATAGATAGGTTCACAATAAAGAGACACAAAACATCACAGTTGTAAAAAATTGGTCACACAAGATGTTCTAATAATGGTGATGGTCACCTAAACCAAATGACTTAACACTCCCTTATTTGACAGTTATGAAAGACAAAATAGTCATTCAAAACACACAAACAAGATTACAAGTACATTCAAGGCTCCACAACAAAGCTTCACTAACAACATCAATCTCAATTTGAGTGAAGACAACCATGAGAGATAAGTGCCCAGCAGTGCTAATTTAATGCGTACTGTAGAACTCTTTTTTTTGGTAATTTTTGATTGATCATGCATAGACCACTGAATCCCTAGACTGCACTGCCGCCGTCAATCATCAGATTCTCTTACATCAGTAAGGAAGAAACAGATTGTGGTGGGAGAACGCAACCCTTGAAGGAAAGTGGTTTTAAGTCCCTTTGAGGATGGGTTTTACGTTCTGCACCCATGCCACAACACTGGGTACCCTCTGGAAGTGTGGAAGTTGACTCCTGATCCCTAAATTTTAATGTTTTGTCCTGGAAACTTGCAAATACAACCTCTCTTTAGAAAGCAAAGTGAAAGGAGGCTGATTGTTGGGGAGGATGAAAGTCCAATAAAAGAAGAATGATTGAACCCATAAGACATGCTTTCCTCATGTAAGAGCCTTTGGGTATATTTAGTGAAACTAATTGCTGAATTACAAATTTAGAGCCACAGCCAGAGAATTAGCAACAACTTCAAACTGATCCAAGTGATTTTATGTCTGTCCCTGCAGAGTTGTCAACCATACCTCCAGACCCTCATAAACAAAGGCTTCAAGAAGGCTACATCATCTTGCATCTCATTACATGGCATCTAAGCAAGGCCATGTTAATGATTTTACAAAAGGAGTTAAGGAATGCTTTTCTTGTGATTAAAAGGCCACTCTCTCGCCTTGTGAAGTAATGTTATTCAAGTGTTTGATTAAATCTGAGTTTAGCAACAAGTGGAATACTGTGCTGGATAACAAAAGTGCACAAAGATTGAATAAGCAATCATTTGACGCCCAGGCCCAATTGATGTCTCTCAAAGAAGTGAAACTGTGTCGTTTGATTGTGTTTTATCAAATATATTCAAATTCATGATGCACTGACTTTCTTTGTTATAATGATTGGCCATATTTTGTTGAAGGCAAAATGCTCTCTATAACTGGCACTGTTAAACGGCATTCTTCTCATTGTAGAATGACATAATTTTTCTTCTCTGTAGGTTATTTTCAGCGCTTTATAGTCCTCTTTTGTCGTCCGATTGTCCCGCCTACACTAAGTTTCTCACTACACCAAGACATTTCTCGAAGGACCATGCTCAATTTGAACAAATAATCCTTTTCAATCTCCCAAAATTTCACAAAATCTGTTCTGAGAAACCAACATCCCATTTCTATAAGTCAAAAGCCATAAGTTAAATAATAGTTAGTCTTAAGTAATTAAATATATTATTTTGACCTCTTTTGACAAAATGTACAAAACTGAACATATTTTATTTTGTAGAAAAAATGAAAACCATTTGCTAGGGAATTTGAGTTTTCATATACCCTGGGCGTTTTTCCACATTTTGTGGCAAAAATGGACCAATTAAGCTCCAATTGTTAAACAGCTGGCTGATGAGCATATTTTCTATTAATTTCAATTCAATACAGCTTTTGTGTAACTCTAAAAATATCAACCATTAACTAGGTTTTTTTAAATGGTTTGTTTACAGGGTTTTTATAACTCTTAATTTAGAGCTGACCGAGAACAAAGTGGAAAATTAAAGTTATTCTACTTGGGTTTTTGGGCCAGAAACATTTACCAGTAATTTTATGACAAACGGAACAAGTAAATCATTTGTAGCTCGTGATGAATACCATAAATGAACCGGTGCTACCACTTTTTAGCGTGCGTCGTTTTAGACCGTGAACTCTCGTCGGCGAAATTTTAGAAAAGCGACCTTTTAGCACATGTTTTTCTTAGAGTGCGAACTTTTAGCGCCAATGCTAGACATCGGGTAACTTATAGTTCCAAAAAGTTATCATATAAAGATACTCGTCGCAGCACAAATTTCTTGTTGCACGATTTGTTTTGCTAAATGAAATGTCCATTCTGAAACGCTATCACGTTATTAAATGACAAACTACCTCCCACTCTTGAATGGACTACAGTATTTTGTCTTAATGCACTGTCCCTAAATTAATTCAATTGTACATTGCCACCCTCCAGAAATTTAGCTGAAATTTGAAACGAGGGCAGCATAAAGAGAATAAGAGCTCATTAATTTGAAAGTTACTGTCTACCACGTCTTCTTGACGTTTGTATATGTTTGTGATATTTTTCTGTCAAACTTCCGAAGACTTAATTTAGTTAGCTGTCCTGTTTCTAAACAATCACCCGGTGTAAGCTATCAACAATTTGTCAAACAATCATTCTGTGGAGGCCATGTATGGTTCAGAAAGTTTTAGGTTCCTTGTTAAAATGTTATTGACACGCAATTCATCTTTATTTCTCAATTTAGATTTATTTCATTGACTAACATTAGCTAGAATTCTTTAGTCATTTGCCCAAATTTAGGCAACGAGTCCCAAAAGGCCAAAGACAGATTCATCGTGATGACTTTGTTTACTTACCTGCCGAAATGATTAAGGGAATTAAAAGATATTGAAGGTGCTAATCTCCAAGCACAGAGTTTGGACTGCACTTCTTTTTTTATTCCACAAGTCTTACGAGGTCTTTAAACAACCTCTGAAAAGTGCTTATTCAAAGACTAAAAAATTCCTTGTAAAGACATGTCAAGTGTCATTGTTCCTAAAGTAACAAGTAATAAACACTAGTAACTTATTTTTCGAGCAGCAAACTTAACCTTTCTTCTAAACAAGGTATAGTTGACACAGCGGGAAGTATCCAAAGGTGAGTATTCTTTTTCGAGTTGTTGATTTTTTAACTATAATTTTACAATAAAAACCTCGACAATTTCAAAGCCGCGCAATTTCTGCAAAAAAAACTTGCATTATTTTCAAGACGTTTCCTACAAGAGCCTATTTCTTCATGTATGAAAAGCTAAATGCCAAGGTAATGTCAGTCACCAACAAACTATTCCTTTATTGAAAATTAAAATTGAATACTAAATGCTTTGACTACTTATCTTCCCTCCGAATATTTCCGCTGTTTCAGCAGGGATTGTACAGTGAAAAAACACTCTTAAAAATTCCATTAGAAAGATAAAAGTGCTACAGTGACCATCCTTGGCTGGAATTTTAAGTGTTGTACCGTTGAATCCAACCTCAGCATTCATTTTGTTAACATGCTAGTACATATTATGGTGGAGAGCAGAGGTGACTCTCGGATTGCAGTTTCGAAGAGGTCTTGAACGTACTGTATCTACACACATAGAACTTGTTGGTCCATTCAGCCTGCTTCCATAAATCTACCTAGTGTGTAAGAGGCAGAAGAAGGCCTCAGCGTCGATCTCAGTCAGTTGTGACTTGGTAGATCAGCCCAATTCACCTTGCTGCAGATCAGGTAACAACGTCAGTGTTATCATGAGTAAGTTTCAATTCATCGAGTATGAAAGATACTTTATGATAAGCAGCTGAATAGTGTTCTCTTGGATATGAATCCAGTAACCAATGGACAGTAATCAAACTTAAAGTGTTCGATCCATGACGGGACCTGGCTAAGGTGTGTCAAGAAGAACGACAACTTCTTACAGTGGTTGAAATTAGAAATGGTGTTTTCAGACTACAAACGGACTTTGGGTGTAATAGTTGCCAGTACATGGATGTTCTTGTTCTTTTATTCCAAAAATGATACTCTTGATCAACAAATCTCCATGCAGCATCGACCATATCTACCCAGGCCAAAACCAGCAGCTCTGGATTCAATCCAAATACCAGAAGTGATATCGGAACTGGATACGGGACAAAACCAATCTGTGGTTACAGTCAGCCCAACAAACGAGCCTTTTACTGATAATGCAACAGAACCAAAGAAAATTTTATTTTTCACATCTTTTTTTGACCAATCAACATGGGGCTTTGGTGCAGGAGGCCCTGAGTTGTTCAAGAGGAAAGGTTGTCATGTGAGCAATTGCGTCATTACTGATAACAAGACGCAATTTGGATCTATGGCCGATTTCGACGCCATTCTATTCCACATGCGAAATTTGAATTCGAAAACTGGAATTCCCAATCAAAAGAAGAGAAAACCGAATCAATCTTATGTCATGATGATTTTGGAGAGCCCGATGCATGATTCTATCAACTACGAAGGTTTTGCAGGTGAGCAGTTTCCCCAGACTTTGAGTTGGTTCCCAAGTTCTGTTAAGAAGTGTATTTTGAGGAGTCTGTACTTTAATATCGCAAAGTTTTTTAAAGTGAGAAAGAGAACTTCTTCCGAAAAAAGATTTTCAAAAGGTCAAAAAGTACCTGAAGTGCAAAAATGCAATGAACTGAAATCGCTTAAGCGATTAAAGTGTACCCAATGTGCTGTGACAATGCTCAAGAACGATCTTTGTACTCTCTAGTCTAAGCAAACAATATTCCATTTTCATTATCGTGATCTTACAATAATTTGCCCATAACCGAATGAATAAATGGGAACAAGACTGAAGCAAAACGAATAAGCGTTGCAGTTGTATGATTTACCAGATAATTTTGGGTGGAACATTCAAATATTTAAGAAAAAGATTGGAGTATATGAGAATCAAGTCAGATTATCGATCAGGCATACTGCCGGGTTTCGATTTAAGGGAGTTTTTGGTCAGGTGGGAAAACCCCTTAAATCGAGATTTCTCTGTAATTGAAACGTAAAAAAATAATGCATAGCACTCTTGTGGCTAATGTCTTTCATGAATTATTACTGGGAGCGGAAAAATAAATTATAACTAAAATCTTAAATTCCTCTTTCCCCGTCTTTGAGCATTTTTGAATGTTTCCTGATTTCAAGCGATTTTTTCAATGAACCGAGAAAAATATCAGCGGAGACCTTGCGTTGCCAGACCCATCTTGCGTCGATTTCCAACATGGTTGCCAGTACATAATCTTTGATGCCACTTTTTGGCCACATGTCAACTCTGTTTCTTCGACGGTTATCAGTTTTTCGAAAAGGCTCATATCTCAAAAATGGGTGCCATTTAAGCTAAATGATACCACTCAAAAGAAGATAGTCGTCAAGGAAAAGGACTTAAGATTTTGCCAACAACTGCCATCGTATATCTCGCCCTGGCAACCATGTTGGAAATCTACGTTAGATGGGTCTGGCGACGCAAGGTCTTTGCTGTTGTTTTTCTCGGTTCATTGTTCTGCACTTTTAGGATCTTCACATTTTTGCGTGGATATTTGCTCTTTTCAAACTTTTTTAATATCTTCAACATTTTTCGAGTTTTTATGGCTTTAAGGAAAAACTTAGATTTCTTTGCCTTTCAGAAATTTCAGCGTTTCCAAATTTGTAATTCAATGGATTGGTTCGGTCGGACGTATTCAGCTGGGGATTCTTGGGGCCAAATAACTAGAGGTTGGTCAGATCTCAGGCTTCGGTGTTTGCAGCTTTGAATTTTGTTACATTAGGGAAAAGTTCTTTTGTAGTTTCATCCCAGGTTGTAAACAAACTAATTTTTTAATAAAGCTCGGGAATTTTCAAAAATCTTTTATCAAGTCTGTTGAAGAGCAAGTCTAGTCTGCAACACATTTCTAGCCATTGGCTCAAAGAATCCCTAGCTGAATTCTTCTGACCGAACTAATCTATTCTTATTATTTTCTATTTTTCAATAGATTTGTCTGTGCAAAGTGACTGAATTAAAAAAAAAACATTTGTTCCTTCACAAAAATCCTTTATAATGGGCTGCAGATATTTCAAAAAACGTCGCAAAATCGTGAGTTTTCGCCTATCAAAACAGGTATATTTTTCTCGACTGTTTGGCATTTTCCAACCATTTTACTACCTTTTTTGTCGAAAAAGCCAACTAAAAAATTAACTTTTTAGTCGTTTTCACCAACTACATACCTGCTCCCTTCTCCTTCATCAGTCACCTCATTACCTTCTAACATGCACTGAAGGCACTGTCTGTGGTCTGTGGTCTCAAAATAATCAATTACAATTACTTTCACAAAGTAATTGAATTACATTGAATTATATTTCAATAACAATATTTTTTCTAACCCAACTGGAACTTTTCTCTTTTTATGTGCAAATTTTTTAAAGAGCATCTAAAACTTTTGAATTTTGTGTGAATGATTTTTATGCTAAATAAAAACTATTGGAAAGGTGGGGAAACCTGTAACATCCTTAATCCTAGATTTTCGTATGTAGGTGAAAATGTAATTGTAATTTGTAATTGAAAAATGACAATTACATTGGTTAAAATGTTATCAAGTACAAGCATAATTACTTTGAGCTCTAATGTAATAGATTCCAATTACTTGGAAATGTTATTGCAATTACATTATTGTAGTTTCAACTAAAATTATATCACAGATCTGATTATACATTGCTTGGTATATTTCTGTCAAATTTTCAGTCATTCTTGGGCAAGAAAACAAAGTGAAAGAAGAGAGCTAAGATTTCTAAAAGAATTGTATCAATTGTGTTCTCCTGTAAATATGGCGCTACAGAACTCGATTGCTTTGTTCTTAAAATGAGGTCGTACATGTGTAGGGTTGATTGAAATTTTTAAGTGATTTCCATTTACACTTCAATCGAATGTGAGAATGCAAAATTTAAAGGGTCTCTTAGTTCAGTACAGAGGTCTCCTCGAGGAGGATAAAATGAATGCACCATTTTGTGATCAGAAACTACTAGAAGAGAGCTAATTTGTCATTTTTTGAAAGATTAAGCGATTTTGTGAATCCTTGATATGAGAATCTGAGGA
Source organism: Tigriopus japonicus (assembly GCA_010645155.1). Lineage (NCBI taxonomy): Eukaryota > Metazoa > Arthropoda > Copepoda > Harpacticoida > Harpacticidae > Tigriopus > Tigriopus japonicus. Next base: position 217,759 of record JAAGOF010000244.1, read on the forward strand.
GTGAAAGAATCTTGTTTCGGTCTCAAGCTGTCGTAATCGGAATGCACGTAAAAGGAGTCTTCAATGGGAGTTATTACCGTATCATTTTACGGACTTGCTGCCGTTTCTAACTGCCGTTAGCAGTGTAGGCTTGCCAAAAAAATCTCAGTTTTCAAGGGTCAGATTTTCGAAAAATGTTGCATTTATGGGGAATGGCATGGTTAATGTATGTTGAGAAGTATTGCAAAGTAATTTGAAAACAAATGGAGAAATTGGAAGCCTTCAATTAAACAAATTATTTGTTTTTTGGTTTAGTTGCCCCAGGAACCGATCTCCTCTGGCCATCTTGTTATTCAAAGTCGGGCATTCCTAATTTCAAAGTTCGGAAGAACCCTCTCAACTTATGTAGCGAAATTTTAGATAAAAGCAATAAAACATACTTTTTTGCAAGTACAATGTCAAGAATTGCTATTTCAACTTCAATTTGTGCAGATAAGAAAGGCATTGTTGCAATCACCAGGTAGGTGATTGCAACAATGCAATAATGCAATAATGCAATTGCAACAAATGAAACCAGGTTTTGCTTTCATTTGATTTATTTCTTATTTTTAATCTCGACAAAGACCCTCAGCCAGAGCTTTGTAGAACCCTCTATGTCGTCTCTTCCTTTTCGAAGTTCTAGTCGACGAAGCTAATTCGGCATCTTCAACTTCATTGTCTTTCAAACATTGAAAAACGGGATCCACAACCACGCTACTTGTTTCTCCCGGGTCCACTTCACCATTTTCCATCGCAGTTTCTTGGAAGGGTCGGCTTCGATCAGGAGGTTGGAACTCCACATCCGGTAGGCCTCCCGAGTTAGGGTCTGTCTGCGTCTCATCTAGGCCTCCAACACATCCCGTACACTGCGGGGAACCTGGATCCGTATTTTCTGTGCTGTGCGATTCCAAGAGCGCTACTTGCCGGGCCGTTCTTTCTATACTTTGGCCATTTTCCTTACGAATCATAACAGCAACGACGACATCGTCCTGGTTTTTTCGGACATTTTCGATCCTGGCCAGACTCCCAAGTATTTTTCTCGAATGTTTCTGGCTTACGAAGAACTACGTCCCCAAGTTTAATCGTGGTGGAGAGTGATTAGTCCATTTCGGGCTGACACTAAGCTCTTGAACATATTGTTTTAACCATTGGTCCCAAAATCCCTTCATAATTTGTTTTCGATCAAGGCACATACCGGTAAAGTTTAAGCTCTTCAGTTTCTGAGTACTTGGTGTCACTAATTCGGCCATCTTTCTTCCGTACACTAATTGGTTTGGAGTAATCACAGGCCATTCGGTTGGGTCTTGACAAGTTACCCACAAAGGCCTATCATTAATGACACATTTCAATTCAACCAAAATTGTTTAAAGAATGGCTAATGTGATCAATTTCTTTTGCAATGCAATCTAGCCTCAATTGTCTTTTCAGCATGCCGATCATCCTCTCCGTGACTCCATTTGTCCATGGAGCTTCCGGCGTGCTGTACGGAATTTCCATTGCATTTTCCGTGCATTCCGATTACGACACAAGCCTATAGCTGTCAGATTTGTCACCTTGAAGCAGAGAAAGGCCAAACTCGCCAATCCCTCAATGTCTAGATTTCCATATTCTAAGAGCTATTTTCCGTCAATTTGCTTATTCTTATAATATCATTTTTCAATATAAACAGACCTGTGGCCTTGTCGGCCTTCAAATGTTACAAAAAAACACGATCTTCTTTAAGTGACAAAAAGGGTGAACAACATGGTCAATACTTTTTTTGCAGAACCTCCCTATTTTGAAACTACAATGTTGCGCAGGACCAATGTGCTCCATAGTTTTTTTCAGCCGATGACAAATCATTGAAGGACTTGGACAATCATCAAAAACATTAAGAATTCTAAATTGAATCATACGATACCGCTTATTTTTCTTTAAACGTTACCTAGTCAAAAGTTATCCACCCTTAAAGTTTAGTCAAGAGCAGACACAAACTGAATGGCTTAGCCCCCTGGTTGCAAGATCTTGCAATCTTGCAAGAAAAGGTCAAAGGAGTGAGTACTGTTGTGTTTCGCGTTTGTAGTGCTCCACTTTTGACTTGTAAGTTTAAACCCCTCCTCTTTCGAGAAGTCTACTTGAGTTAAACTTTCTGACATAAAAACTCAAACAAGGGCCAGTGCCGCAATGGTTTGCCTAATATCGAACTCGAAACACATCAGCACTGACGAGCTCATGTATTGTCCACGCCTGCCTAAATTTTAAAGACGCACAACTTTAGACTCCGAAGCCCAATTAAGCTGATTATTGGTAGAAAAATTACCTGCAAGACATAACTTGTGATGTATATTGAAGCTGCATGTAGTCTTAGTCCAAGTTTAAGCTCAAGTAGACGCTCATACTAAAGTGGGTCACAACTAGTGATGGGTTTCGAGTTGAGAGTGTTGCCATTTTTTACTTAAGTTCAATTATTATTCAAAAAGGCAGTATACAGCCTATTTAACGCCATGGAACCGATATCAACACTCGAACTAAATCGAGTTTGAGTTCCATCAGTGGACTTTGAGTTGGCAGTGCTGCCTTATTTAATTAGGAGATTGCGTCTAGTGCCTTTTAAGAAGTCTAGTTGTGGTAAACTTTTTGAACGTAAAAGACCAAAATGGCAAAACTATGCCAAAAATTTAGCTTGAAACACATAAGTAGTGACAACTGCACTTTTGAAATCGACGCCGATTCCAGTGTCGACACGGACAGTGATTGTGTAAGTGGTTATGCACTCAGTATAGGTTTTGTAGTTTTCGAAAACACACAATACCTTTTGATTTCGACACTAACACCGACCGTCACAAGCTTAAAATTCCTTTTTTAAGATGAAAAAGGGAGGAGGAAATTCCAAAAAAGTGCCATATACAGTACGTTCGTTATTGCAACTACTTAATAAAACTTATTTATTCTTTGCAGATTTTTTCAATTGGACGATGACTTATCGCTCAGATAGTGATTTGCCCATTCCATATGGACGCATCTTGCCCTTGAATTCGACGAACCACGACTTCCATTCACGGAATGATGTACACTCGTGGAAACCTTTCAATTACACTGAATTCCATTCCACCTTACACCAAAGACCTGCAGAATTCATGGAACTAGCTCAAAGACCCAAACTCGTGGCTTGGATCGTTTCCAATTGTCATACAAATTCTGAACGAGAGTTATACGTTAAAGAACTCTCAAAACACATCAACGTGACCATCTTTGGAGGTTGTGGGCCTGAAAAATGCCAAGAGAATTGTGATCAGATAGTGCAGACTAATTACAAGTTCTTTCTTTCGTTTGAGAACAGTATATGCCATGAATACGTCACCGAAAAGTTCTTCAAGCGAATCAATCAGAGCATGCTGCCAATCGTCATGGGAGGGAGCAATTATTCAAAAATAGCTCCTCCTCACTCCTACATTGACATTCGCGATTTTAAGTCACCTGAGATGTTGGCCAAATATTTGTGGTATTTAGATAAAAACCACGAGGAATATCTGTCATATTTTTGGTGGAAATATGATTACTCGGTAAAACTTCGCTACTTTCATCAAGGCATTTGCGACTTGTGCCAAATGCTCAATATGAACTTGCCTGCCAAATCTTATCACAACATGACCTCTTGGTGGAGAGCTGATGGTAGTCAAGGTCCGACATGTCAACCCAAAGGAACCTTTCCATGGTCTGAATCAAAGCTCGATTCAATCAAGAGTCAAATCATGAGGAAAATGGACTCCTTTTTTCACGTTCAATAGTGTTGAAATTAGAGATCATTCTTGAAATCAAGCAAAATGGACTGAATTTAATTGAGTAAAGACCTAACATATTTTTTACATTCAGTCCTTAAACGCCAAAATTTAAGTGCAAAACCTAAATTCCACGGTCAGGCTCGCAAATCAACGGACATGCCAAAATATTGAACACCAAGGTCACTTTTTTGGAGGGCTCATGTTTAGTAAAAATATTCTGTTTGACCACCAGTTTTGTTTTATTCTTTTTTCACGAATAATGATCATTCTAACATCCAAAGAATGTGTTAGTTTGTGAAATTTGATGTTTTGGTCAATTTTACTAGCTTTTTCTCATTAATTGAAGCAGAAACCAATCTTTCCTTATGCTCTCATCATTTGTACGTCTTACTTCATAGCTTGGAGAAGCTAAAAAGCAAAATACATACTGTTACAGCTATAATAAATCCTATTTGGGTCTTTTTTAATTTTGACTTTGCCATCTGTTTTCTAGTTCATTCTGAAGGGAACAGGCAATTTTCTAGTTTGTTTTTTGAAATAATCCCACTTTTCTAATTTTGGACAAAATTCACAGATTTTTGTACTTACATTGTAAGTTATAATTTACAAGTATGTGATAGCCCCAAGATTTACTAAATACTTTTTGATACAACTATAATATATAAATGAGGGAAGCTCAGTAAACATGAGCAGGGCCTGATTGTTTTCCCCGTGGCTCGGTCATGGCCTCTGGTGCCGCGTTGCTTCAATGAAATTTTACGATCGTATCTCATTTTCGCCCGTTTGTTGCGGAGCAACTGACCGTTCGAAATATTTGATCGAACGCAGAATAGGAAAGAACAGACGCACCACAAAAGGGCGGCGCAACAGTACGGAGCACAAAATCAACAACCTTTTTTCTCACTGTGCTTATCTTATTGTCGGCTAGTTTCCTTACCTTGACGTATGAATTAACATTTTTTTGTAAACTTTTGAGCAGAACAGGCATAAGTGCATAAAAATGTGCATGCATAAAAATGAAACATAAAGTGGAGAGGCCAAAAAAAGAGCAAAAGCTGCCAAATTTTCGTGAGAATGTGCATAAAAGTCAAAAAAAGTACGTAAAATTTCGAAATGGAAAGGTAGACAGTTGGGAATCAGAATTTCGGTTGAATATTTTTTGGCACCCCAGTCATAAGCAATGTTTACCAAAACTATCTTTCGATAAAAAAAAAATTGCAGTTTTAAGTAAATTTTCAATTCAAGTTTACGTAGACAAGGTCTCACTTGCAGAAGTACGTACTAGTTGATTTGTTCCGTACTGGAAATCATGATTCTTTTCCGTTAGGCTCCCAGTCCAGTGAAACTCAGTGGTTCTTTGTTTGGGTGACCACCATGAACAAATAATACTCTCCAACAACACTGTTTTAAGAAAACAGAAATGCGAAAGTGTTCATAGTAGTGGTATGCTTGGATTTCAAGTGGTGTAAAGGCTCAAAGGAAAGATTCGCAAAGGTCTGGATTTGAAGGTCTTCTCTAATTAAAGAATTCCTCGGGTCCCTCGTTCCGATTAATTAATTAACACCTTGCTCCCGCGTGAATGACACAGTCGAGGTGTGATTCACATCTTTAGGTGCAGTCTGAAACTCAAACAGTGCTTCCAATTTTCTCATATGAATTGTAATTGTGGTACTCTCAGTCAGAAAACTGAATTCTCCCCAAAGCCTTAAAACTGTTTTTTTGAGTTGCCAGAGCGCTTCTTAATATCAAGCCTTTGGAAAGACTTTTGAGAGGGAGCAGGAAGACTTTCGCACTCCCCCAAAAACAGTGTTTCCACACGTTGCTCCAAGATATATGTGTGGTTAACGCAGAAACTAGTTTACAGGGTCTGCTTGAACTTGAATGCAAAAGCCAACAGGAGGAAAACTCTTTGATTGTTTATCAGTTTGTAAAGACGCTCTACGGAAACGGAAACTAATCGGAGTAATACAAACTCATACCCAAAGATGTCAGGATTACCTCGCATCCATATTGGATAGCTTCTACTGTAAATCAAGAGTTACACATTTAGAGGTGTACAAACCGAACAAACCAAGAAAGAAGGGCCCAACAAATTTATGAAGTTATAGATATGGGAATGTATGAAAAAGTGGAAATAGTCATATTCTTTAAAATGTGGGAGGGTGAAAGAGCGGCGATTGGGAGGACAAGGAGAAGGCAGTGCAGATGGAGGAGAAGGCACTGCCACTTGTGCTATAGCAATGAAAGAAGACAAATCAGATGCTGAGTAGAGCTTCCCTGGATTAACGGATTAATCGATTAATCAAGTGAAAGTGGATTAGTCCGCTAATCCATTTTGTCAGACGGATTTATCAAACAAATTTCAAAAGATCCTTTTTACATTTTATCGTGCTTTTCTTTAACAATTTCCAAAATTTTTCCCGATACAGCATGTAATTGAAGATTCCAAAAGATCTCCAGACCAAGCTTAGGTGCATTCTTGAACAAGCAACTTAAAAAATATTAAATTTTGGAATGGCAAAGTAATGTTGAAAAATAGAGGAATTTTCAATGAATAAGGATGAGACATGTGCAAAAAAGCAA
>JAAGOF010000199.1:0-25034 GCA_010645155.1 Tigriopus japonicus
GTATAAAGGTCCTCTTCAGAAAATTGGCTCAAATCGGCCTCATTTCCTAACAATTGTAAACGGACTATCCAATCGCTAAACTTTTCCCCGTCGAGTTGGTTGCACTGAAAGAACTGGAAACGACGGGTCAGAAGAGGTACAGCTTGCAGAAAAATCGCATGAATTTTGTCGATGCAGCCATCCGGACCAAAAATGGGTGTCCCATGGTTGATGGATGTTTGTAAATGTTGCTGAAGTTGGAGTTCTAAGCACGACCGCAAATATCCTTGTTGTTCTAGCAAGGGTAGTCTTTCCATTCGATTAGCAGAGTAGAAGACACCAAAATTTTCCTTCCAACTACGGAACTGGGCTAGGGACGATGAAGGCGAAAGTTTTTCTGGCCTCAGCGCTATGTCAATTTTTTTAGGAGTGGGACCATTGACATTTTGAATTATGATACTGAGGTTCTTGGATAAATCGTCGCACTCTTCCGAAATATTTTCAATTGTGGATTCGGCTTCTTGGTATTGCGAAGTCGAAAGGATCTCGATGGATTCAAGAAGGCATTCCTCAAGTCGCTCTCTCGCCGTATGCATGCGTGAAAGGGCAGCAAGGGCATCGGAGGGAACAACCTCTGAAGATTCGGCATCCAGAAGTAGTCTGATTGGCTTTATCGTTCGCTTGAGGTGGCCTTTGAGAGCGCTGAGCTTGCGGATTGCTTGGGAATCGTTGGACACTGACATCTTGAGAATAGAATGATTCACAGGGGCACCAAAACTAGTTCGTGGTTGAAAAATGGATTTGTGTGACCGGTAATCACCGATGTCAAAGATAAGTGACGTCACATTTGACCAAATTTAAACCTAACCTAACCATACTTAAACCTAACCTAACCTAACTAAACCTAACCTAACCTAACTTAAACCTAACCTAACCTAATTTAAACCTACTTTAACTTCATTCAAATCTAACTTAACCTAAATTTAACCTGAGAGGTGTGACGTCACGCATCTTTGACATCGGTGATTAACAATTAGAGACAAGATCAAAGCAATCATAGTCATAGATTTATAAGAACATGTTATATATACTATTACTACAGATTGAAAGATCATAACTTTGACTCCGGCGTTTGATTGAGATGAAAATTGAAATTCAAAGGCAAGATCTCATTTGCATAAGGATGTAATTGATTCCCTACCCACTTGAATTCAAAATTCTCATCGCTAGCCTCGTCATACATAGAAATCACTGGTTTTTGTCCAAACTGATGTGAAATGTTTGCAATGCAAGGTGTTAGCGTGCCTCAAACGACTTTCTTGGAGGAACGGTCAAGTTTCGTTCTTTCAGGGCCAGTTCCCTTAATTCGTACTTGGTACTTCAAATACTATGCCTCACTTCAATCCATCTTTAAGACCGAATTAGAAAAATGCGATTCTCAAACTTAAGCTCGACTTCAAGCTTCCATGCTGCCAATCCAATTTCTCAATCACATTATATTCTACTTTTTAGGTTGATCCTTTGTGATTGGTATGGTCAGTCTTGCTATCAAAAATGATAAAAACGACGCAGTCAAAGTAAAGGAGCAAATGAATGAGATTGGGAGGAGATTCATTGAGGGTGGCTTTTTATTCCCATCTAAATTGCGTTTTGTTTATGCTTCTTTTGTTTGTGCGCCTGACCAAAAATTGATCCATTAACAAGTCAATCGTTGTAGCTAATATGAAACTATCAGTGGAGTAATGGTTTGTGAGTACCAGGTTGGTGATGAAACCTTTGATTTTATACTATGATGTTCGTTGGGCTTTTTGGGTGCTAAAGGGTCATCTGTCCTTTTGATGCTTCTGATCACGTCGAAAAATGATTGAGTCGCTTTTTTTTTTGAGAGTTCTTTTGCCTAAAGCTCTTTTTTAAGTTGGTTTTGAAAATCTTTGAGAATACGACTTTCAGTTCAATCTTGAACGATTCCAACTTTAGTACTTTTAGTTTAGTTGAAGTTGCACAACAACTTGAGTTTTGTTCCTTTCTCCGAGAAGCCTTAAGTATTAAGATTTACGTGTGGTGTGATTTGAGTAATGGGACACTGTAATCGCATGCGTTTTCTTTTCTTACCGCTGGAGCCACCACCCCAACTTCAATCCGCCTGTCTTAGCTTGGAAGAAGCGAGAGTGCTTCAGTTAAAACGTGATAAATCCCTTCTGTGGTAGGCCTTTTGCCAAAATGAGAACAGAATTGATTAGGGTAGAGACATATCTAAGTCATCAAACAATCATTCTCAACATTGGTTGACAAAATGCCGAGCATTTTACGATCAAAATGATAGTGGTGATTTCACTTTTCCTCACACTCCAGCCTCAGCTGCCGCGGCTCGTCTGCCTTCGAGAAGAGAGCCAGCAATTTTGAAATTTCCCGCTAAGGTAACGGAGCGCAAACTGGCAGATGGGCAAAGTAGGGCTGGACTGTGAAGAAGCGTAATATCATCGCTATCATTTTAATCGTAAAGTCCTCGGCATTTTGTCAACCAACGTTGAGAATGATTGTTTGATGACATACATATGTCTCTACCCTAGTCAATTCTGTTCTCATTTTGGCAAAAGGCCTACCATAGGAGGGATTTATCACGTTTTAACTGAAGCACTCTCGCTTCTCCCTAGCTAAGACAGGCGGATTGAAGTTGAGGTGGTGGCTCCAGTGGTAAGAAAAGAAAACGCATGCGATTACAGTGTCCCATTGGGTGAGCTTTTGCTTGCAAAGTTGTGAACTGGAGTCGCCCATTTACTTTCTCTGACATTGTCCGAAAATCCTCACATCTTGTTTTTCTTTTACGAGCACCGAAAAGAATCCCTATTTTTTTACTTGGGATTTGAAATATTGTATTTGTGCTTTAATACGTTTGCAGGTACCATCTTTCATTTTCTCGTTTTTGGGCGACCCTATTTCGCAACATCCATAGAGGTCTACATAGAGGGGCTATTGTCATTTTGTCTGCCTTGTTTACTACTGAAACTGGCCAGAAGTTGCGTGAAAAAGCAAATATTTCCGAAGTATATAATGCTACTTGCCCAAACAAGTGGAAGATCATAGTACAAATGAAAGCGCACAAGACAAATCTTCACTGCCATATCCCAAAATTGTGGGATTTAAAGCCTGTAAATTGACTATCATCTTCATTGAACACCTTCGCATAATTTGGGAGAAGCAAAGCGTAGACAGGAGGCCACATGGCCAAATTGTTTTCTTGTTTTTCAAAATTTTGCCTTCAACGAATACGTTTGTTTGGGCAAGTTTCAACTAGTCGCTGATGATAAACGGCCCTTGCTGGCCACAATGAAATTTCACGACCGGTCTGCTCTAGCATCTCCACTCTGGGATCTCTGTGACAACATCCTCTTATAAACTTGCCCAAGCCCAGATTTCCCATCACTAACTCGAAACGGGTTCATTTTTCATTGAGCTTTTTGTCGTATTAGATAACCACAAAGTTCAGACGAGACAAGAAATTAAACACAATCAGATATTAAACTTTTTTAAAAAAGGTATGTTTAATTGTGGCTCAAGTGCTTGGTAAGAATGTCCTTGGTCTCGGACCTGTGTCAATATTACTTTTCAAAAGTGCAAAATATGTAGAGAGCATCTAAAACTTTGGAATTTTGGGTGAATCATTTTTTATCCTGAAAACCATTGGAAAGGGTGGGGAGAACCTGTAACACGCTTAATCCTGGAACTTCCTATGTAGGTGAAAATGTAATTGTGATTTGTAAGTGAAATATGTCTCTTCCATTTGTTAAAATGCATTTTTTTTTTTTGCATATTTATACGCCCTGACATGACCATGAGTCGCAATAAAACTTATTATTATTATTATTAATAAAATGCAATTCCAACTACTTTGATATCAAATGTAATTAATTACTATTACAATTACTTGGAAATGTAATTGCAATTACATAAGTGTAATTTTCTGACTTTTACTTAATACTTCAATGAAGCATTTCAACAACATAATTTTTTGAAAAGAGGTGACTCAGTCAAAAGTAATCGATTGTAGGAAATTCTGGACGCAAAGTTAACAATCCTCTGTCAATGAATGCTTTTCAAAAGATTCATTAATATATTTTACAATGGTTTCCAAAGTAGTTCATTATTGTCATAATTACTTTATTTTCAAATGCAATTTGCAATTGTGATAACAAAGTTTCAATAACATTTTCTTTACAAGAACAGCTTGTCCTCGTTTCGATATTTACGAGCCAAATGTCCGATTATGTTGACGGAAATTCAAATAAATGCAATTAGAATTACTTTGAGCCGAAATATAACTGATAAAACTTACTTGAAAATGTAACTGCGATTGCTTAGTTACGAGTTTATAAGATCAAAGAGGTGACTATCTTCCAAATTAAATCAGGCTCTCTCTCGTATTCTCTCTTTCCCATATAGTTCAAATAATGATCCGGTTTTTATTTTTTTTTGCCTTTACCCAAAATTGGTGATGTTAGGTGGTTGATCAAAAACAATAATAAACTGAAAACACCAACATTTACACTTCCTTTTTTAAATTTAGAGGTTGCGAGAGCCAAAAACGCAACTTATCTATTCCTTGGCTTTAAATTGTAAAATTGTTTTAGTATAGATACGAATGCCTCTTAAACACAAAGATAAACGAAATATTTATTCAATGCGAAAACTAGTGATAAAACAGACCTGTTTTGTGTCCACTTGGTTCATTATCACCTAAAATCGCTCAAATGCTGATTCATTTAAATGAATCAACCCATTTCCCCTCTCTCTCTCTCCCAAATCCTGTACTTCTCAAGTACCTCCTTGGTGTTAGAATCAAATGTACAAAAATACCTTGGTGGGTGAAAACAACCAACTAATGAAATACTTGAGAGCACGGTGTCAAATGTATAAACTTCCCGATCGCACATTGACTTATCCAAGGATTTGCGACCAAACCTGAAAATGCCTGCATTCTATGAAGACTTTCGAAAGAACGTACTTGTTTTTGGAATGTGCGAGCTGATTGAAAAAGTTTAACAATGTGTCGGGAACTAATCCCTCTCAACAACTACTTCCCTATCCGATGAAGGGTTCTTACAGTTCTCAATCTTGTTGACACCCAATCTTCGACAAACCATATACTTTGATTTACGATCTAGCTCGGGTTACAGGAGAAAAATCAATTTACGAAGATGAACTTCCTCATTTGGATTCAAAACCGAAACTCTTTGAATTGAAATACAATTCGTCACATGTTTTATGCAGTCATTGTGCCAATTACTTTCACAACATAGTTGAATGCATTTGTATTGATTAAAAAAATAATTGACTATTATTATCATTATGAATTCATTTTCAAAAATAAATCTAATGACTTTAAGAAAGTAATTGAAAAGCACACGAGAGTACCGAAAAGCCCTTATTTTTGGTTAATCAATGTAAGAAGAAAAAAATATAGGAAAATATTAAAAATGTGCACATTTGTTTGAATTTGTACTCAAAGTTCGGCCTTGGGTGCCTTTGTTATTTTTGGATGTATGATATTCGTGATAATTTGACGCACTGAATTAAATTGTTAAAGCATGTGAACGTGAAAGCTAAAATTTCTTGTTAACGGAGTGAAGAGCATCTTCAGTGACCTTGTTAGAACGAAAAACGAGATGTACCGACAAGTACCGTACGTTTTAAGCAAAAAATCCGCTACACATTGTTTTTAATAAGGTCCCTTAGCGGCGTTTCTATCAAGAACAGTGTAACAAATTTCAAGTTTAATGGCTAAAAAGGTATTAGTCCGCAACTCAAAAGTGTGATAAAATTTCTTCCCTGAATTTCATTTCGTGCGTTGGTTTCATTGGCTTCCTGTTTAGAGATTGTTTATCATTTGACATTTAAAAAAGAATCGAGAACGCCGTCCAAAATTTGATTGAGAACAAAGTGCAATGGCCATAAAAGCCGGGAAGTGTTCAACTTTAATCTTCCACACATTCTTACCATTGATTTGCTCAATTTTTCACGAGTATCCATAAATCATGAATCGTGCCGTCTTAAAACTCATCTGTCAGGTCCATTCAAACGCCCCCAAAAGAGTCGGACTTCCAAAACCAATTATGGTATTTGATTGCTGGGCATTGTTCCCTCTGATATCTCTCGACATAAAACATCTCTTATTTACGATAATCACGTTTATGCCAAGTAGTATTTCATTATTTCATATTTGGCCATTGTCACTCATGTTTGGTAAAAAGCGTGAAGAAAATTTCAATGACAAAAAATCAAAACGGCTTTGACACATATTCGATTCTAATATTCCCTACCTTTATTACAAAAAACGCGCAATGTAAAGATAAACGGTAAACCTGCCAATCATTTTTGAGACAGTTGATGAGTCGAGCTCGTTACCTCAGTCCAAGACCACAATAAATAAATTCATATTTCATGGGATTGCCAATTCGTTGAGCCGGCATCTTGTGGTCAATGATTATACAGATCCTGCTAACTTGCGGATATTTCTTCTCCAAACACGTGCTTCTAATCAGACTTCCGTCTTCTTGTCCCTTCAACTCTTGGCTGGTTGACTACCTGACCAAGAAAAGGTATATATTATTAATGCATATGATCTCATCTTACTCATCCCACATCTAATTGCGACTTGCCCACTCGGACACAATTATTTGGCATGTGACTCATTGGAGTGTTTAACATACCCGGCCATTGGCCAAATACCATCGGCTAATTGAATCAAAGTTGGATCATGGATCTCATAGGGTAAGAATGTATGTATGCAAGTGTCTCGTTCTCACCACAAATGATCTGTTCTCAATCATTCAGAATCTTTGCCTCAAGACAAGGAAGTTCATTCCCGATCAGCGGTGAACATTCTTTTTTTCCGCAAAAAATGCCATTTCGTACCCTAATAGTGGGAACAATGAACATCGGTTGATGCACTTACGTGAACATGTCCATTTCCATGTCATGTCAGGAGGCATTTAGAGATTTAAGACTTGCAGCATCCAACCCAAAAAGCAAGGCAGCACATCTTATCCTGTCGACGGCAAACTCAAGGGATCTGGGATTCTGGGAATTTAATTCAATCGGTTACTATTCCATTGTAGTTTTGCTTTGGCATGGGCTCTGAGAATGTTTCCGTATCAAGGTTTATTTTCATTGGAACAAATTGGACTCGATTAACGGGCAGACATTCTTGAATGAGGCCAACCAAAGAGGACGTAACATTTGACCTAAAGCGTCAAAAGTGACATGTTTCATTTATTTCTTTAAGCAATATCAAAATTTTTTCAACCACTTTCAATCACAACAAAGTTTTGGAATGTAGCACTTACTGGAAGTTTCCAGAGTGAGTGCTGAAAGATATGTGTCTCGAAAATAAAGCCAACGACAGACAGTAACCCGTTTTGGTTAGGAGCTTACCTGTCTCTTGGTAACATAACCATCGTGCTTCCAACTGGCCCAATTTGGTTACGAGGTTTCTCATGAGACCCCTAACAAATCCTTTCAATTCTTTCAAGTCATCTTGGGGTCCTTAAAGACTACAATTTCAACTGCAAATATGAAAATCTGTACTCTCTTGTGCACTCGTTAGAGATAGAACTACAGTTTTTGTTGTCGCTTTTCGTAGCTTTTAAAAGTGATGTTAAGGATACGGGATAGATAAAAGCAATATTCATAATGTAGGGCTCAGATTATCGTGTAGCATTTCATATTTTTGACTACAGCTCACAAAGGATTGAATCAACAGAAATCAGCTTTTCATTTTCGTCCCCACTTCCATATTTCGTGACTGGATAGTTATGATGACGATGTGACTTCATTACGTTCAACACTTTTAGATCCTGATCATGGCAACAGAGGTCTCGTATCAAAGACAACAAACCTGCTGTAATTACCACCACCTCGTCTTCGTCGTAGATCTCTTTGATTAGATCTCCTCAGAACCCACGTTAAGAACAGAGTACAAAATCGCCAATCCCGCCAGCTTTTGGAACTAGGCGTCCGTCCGTTCATTTCATTCTGAATACCTCGCCCTTGACCTTTTCTCGCTATCTGAGGCTCAAACTTGGGAAGGGAATTCATTATCGAGGGACATTCTTGTACAGGATTATTGATGGTGAATCACTTCTAAGAATAGGTCTGTGTATGAAACGTACAAGGTGTCAATTTGGTGAACGATGTGAAATGCTAATCCGACATGGCGGTTGGATTGAGTTCTAATCGTGTGTTCTGTCTTGGATACACACCACATGAACAGTTATGCCAATAAATTCGAGACGTTATAATCGACCATTATCATATTTCGTGACCCAAAGTGAGGCAAGGCAAAAAAAGAGCATGCGTGTGCTATCATCATATTTTATTTCTAGGGTGTGGATGCTAAAAGTGACATATAAAAAGAGGGTTTTGCACCTCATACCACTTTTTTTTACTACAACTTGTACCATTTCCTTACTGTCGACGTTGTGGCCAAAGTTGTCGTTTCGTACGCAAATGAGATCAATCAGGAAAGTACGTTGATTTGACATCACCCACTGAAATTGATTTTAAAAGTCGTTCACAACCATCATGGGCTGATGAGTGATGATGGTTGGAGAGATACCACTATGTCTGGCCCATCAGGCGAGCAAAAACGTTTTCGCCTCCGAATTCCCCATCAACAAGTTGAACTAGTTACTAAATTGAAGTCGGGTCAACAGAGGCACGAAGGGAGCTCTCTGTTGTCCAATCTCTGGCGACCACACCCTTGAATTACTGAAATTTTCAAGGATGATCAACAGCTCGCCAAAGTCGACAAATGCCTTTGTTTCAAAATAAGTGGCTATCTACGTCCGCTAGAAGCGTTTTTTTAGGGGGAGGGTAACTCTTGTTAAACCGTTGAGGTCTATGTCCTCTGCGTAATAAACTCAATGGGTTCGTCTGCCAGTTCATAAAGCCTCTTTTGTCATCGACTTCAATTCAAGATTGCTCACGGGTTGGTCGTCATTTCGATCATCTTTCCTTGTGGCTGCTCATTCCATGCGAACTAAATCATGGTAAAGCTCGTTGGGGAGCAAAGTGATGACACGCAAGATCTGGTACTTTGAGAACCGAGCGTGAGTAGGTCATTCCGAACATTAAAAGTGTTTCGATGTTTCAGCCTCTCCTCACAATGTTTGACCACATTCAACAATAAGAGGATTACTTTGGATAGAATACTGCTGAATTGGGCATCTGCTCTAATTAGTCGTGCCTAAGAGGAACCCAATCCCATCTTGACATTTCCATGAGTTTATTGATGTTCTGTAAAAAGGACCCCGACTAAATTTCAGACACGCTCTTTTGGTTGGCAGTGACTCGGAAGTGCTTTGAATGCAGTGTGTAATGCATCTCAAGAGGGTCAAGTACACCTGAACTGAGTAAACTTTGACCTTTCTCTGACCCAACTGTACTCTTTGAAGACACATGAGGAAGACGACTTTGGATCTAATGAGCAACCTAAGCCACAGTCATGAAAGAGCAAACGGCAAACCCAAATCATTCTTAGACTCAGCGGTTGTTTTATGAAGATGGCATTATTTATCGCAATTTTCAGGCTTACACTGTTGCTCACGTTGGTATATATATGTTGCTCTTATTGTTCGTTGCTTGCACGTATTTATGACCTATCTCGGGTTTGACAGTCAATTTGTCATTGGAGGTTCATGCTGCAAGTTTTAAAAACCATTAATTTGCGTTATTTTTAATTAGTTAATGCAAGATGCGAGCCTCACACAACAACTCAAGCAAATGTTATCAGATACCTCCTCAGACTTTCCGTTACACATTTTTTGAATTTAGTTCAATTTTGCTTGACAACGCAAATGTCAAGAATTTCAAACATTTGCGTCAATGAGCCTGATCAATGGTTTCAATAATTTCCAGGTTAAATGAATGAGCTAACAAAAAATCTGTCACAACACACAAATTCCTACCTATGCATATCTTCCTTTACTTTAGGGGAAATACTGGCTAAACTTAGAAAATAAGGTTTTAACATAAACCAGCCACATTCATCACAAGTAACTGAATGTAATCCCTGAAGCGACGTCGTCCAAACCAAATGTTAAACTTACCAGATTCCAATTTAACCTAAGATATTCTTACGGTCTTGGTTTGTGCCTGGGAGCTCTGTTCTTTACATATTAACCACAAAATGGTCTAAGACAACGGACTCGTCTCCTTGACTGAATGAAATGTCTACGTATGTAGTCATCCCTCTCTCAGTGTGTAGGCTGAATCTTTTTCCAAACGCATCATCAATATCCCATTACATAGATTGAAACACATCAATCAGATGTGTCATCATGATCAATTAACAACAACAACAACTAATGAATACATACATGTGATCTTCTGTACTTTGCACCTATTCAAAACAATTCTTCCATTGCTCATTCATTTTTGCAAGGAAGGGAGAATCACCATCTCAATCCATTTTTTGCTTCCATTTATGAAACAGAATCAAAGTGGCCTCAGTCCTTTCTTGGTAGCCTGAGGCTTTTTCACCTTTCCATTGAAGTACAATCAAAGTATACATACACTCCACGTACGGATAGTACAATGCTTTTGGCAGTACACGTCGTTGATCGTATGTTCCATTACTAATTGATTGTCTATGTACTCTTTCTTGGACTGAACTCTGAAGTGAGGCTCAATGAGAAAACAAAGCCTCAACCAAACTAAAAATTGGCTTTGATTGAGGCCAGATGCTGAGCCTCTTAAGCTTGAATATACCGTTCATCATTGTGGCTCCATATTAGTTGGAGAGGTACTTATTAACTAGCCAAGAGCGGACAACTTTATTGTCCGATTGGTTGAACACAGATGCCCCTTGTCAAACAAAGTTCAAGATTAGAGAATGGATGAGCCAAATTAAAGTGAGACCTTATGAGCAAACCAGACACACCCAAACAACCCTAAAAAAGTAATTGCGCATGACGCATTTGGGTCCAGATGATGCCGTATCAATCGTTTGTACTAGGGAGTTCCACAAGGGCTACTGTTAGCACCATTCATGTGCACTACTTTGAAGTCATTTGGAGCAGACATCTCTCCAATTCAATTATTAATGACCACTCGTGAGTCGCTAAAATTCTCTTGAAATCGGGATCGTTAGTTATTTGGGCAGCACTCACCCTCAGTAAATAATTAAACCACCATTTGTTCTCCCCCAATCACCAGTTGCTGCATCATCGTTATCGTCATTGGATCTACTCCAGTTTACCGGACAATCGAGTAGCGCTTTAGGTCTGACAAAAATCCCGGATAAAACGCGAACAAACCAAAAAAACACCTGAAGAACCTTTTGAAGGGGGTTCACTGAGATCTGGGAAGGAAATAGTTGACCGGGAAGAGAAGTTCTAAATGTCAAACTGCCAACGCTTATTACACTCAAGCTACCGACATTGTTTGCATTGCCGAGGAGAACATGGGGGTATACGTACTTCATGGCGGATTTGTATTTCTCGAGGAAAGGGCGGGGTAAAAGGGGGTCAATGCTTACTACTGACACAACAAGGAGGAACCGTTGTCCAATGAGATGCAGATGGTCAATATTTTTGGGTAGGGTAACAGCCTCTGGTCAGAGAGTTATTTAAGTTTGATGAATCAGGAAATACGTACTGCCCAAATTGCTCCTCTCTCTAGGGCCTGAAGGAGTGACACAAAGTTCAACTTATGATGCGTATTGGTTTCCTCATATCAAATTTTGGGAATATTCCTAGTATTAAAGCTTTATTCAGCAGTTCTGGTGCTTGACCGTTCACGGATTAGGATGATCTGGGCTCTGAGGAGAGAATTTGGCACTTGTTAATCCTCTTACCGTGTCCTGGCTATTAAGACAATCGCGACAGCTCGTTCAAAGACACCGTTCATTTTTTGGTATTTGACTCTTTGTCAATACAAGATTATGGGAGATCATCAAAGACTCCCTGAGATCACAATTTACTCCCAAGTTGCAATCAAGTTCAATCTTCTTTACTCACTTACTCACTCACTGAATCGAATCGGAACGATCGTTTTATCGCTGACAGTTAAAAATTAAAGACACGGCCAATTTTGGCATCAGTGATGCATCTTGCAGGCAATTTCATTGACATTTAACATTGTGCTTGTACTTCACATGCATTCATGTATACGTTCAAGCCGACCTATCACTATCGAAATGAGAGCTGAACCTCAAAGTTGGCATGAAATCAGATTTCCATAAATTGATCCCCGATGTCAGCCAAGTTCAATCGAGTTAACCTTTTGGGAGGTTCATTAAACCACTCCTATTTCCTCCTCTTCGCCCACCACCAATCTTACACCCAATCCTCGAAATAGACCGGAAACAAACCTTCTCGTGTTTCATTCAATTCAAATACCCAATCTTCTTTCCAGTTAGTCAACGATGATGCTTATCCGTTTTCCAAAAAATGTTGGGTGTTGCTTCGTGTGAGCCAAACAAATCTCATTAGTGACCATCTTGAGATCAATCCTGGGTTTGCTTAGTGTGTATTTTGGATTGGAAGTGGAGTCAACAGTGGGGAAAACCGAGAATTAACAATACACCCTATAGAACTGGTTTGCTTGATGTGGGTGACTTCATATCATAGTGAAACATATCGCTTCCATGTCATCATTACGGGGGACGATGATGTTTGGAGTGCTTTGATTGGGATCCAGCTCCCGTTATTATTGCTTGACCAGTGACGTACATTAGTGTTTGTTGATAGTGGAAAGTACGAACGGAAATTCAATCAATCAAGAGAGAACCAAACCTTATTTCTCATTTATAGTACACTACGGTCAAATTAGTTGCTCTCGGTTCCAATAAAGCAATTAAGGAAACATGGCGGCTTGTTTCTATCAATATGGACCTTGGCTCAATATTTACTCCTGGTCAATTTCCAACTGAAATAAAAGAGATTGCTTGTGTGTTCAAGAAAAACGCTATCGTTTTAGAGGGTTTCTCGGGTTCGTGTCATCTTTTTCTTGGTTTTGGACAAGCTAGTTAATGTTCAAATGGAAAAACCTATGCATATGAATGTTAAATCAAATCTTAAGATCACTTTAATCCTTCAAAGCCAAGTGACACTTCTTCAAAAAATGTATTTTGAGTGCTTTTTAAGTAAAATTTTATATCATTTTGGGCTTTTTGACAAACACTTAAAACTCAAAAAAAAAAAAAGATTTTCTTTTGCAACATTGAAAAGCTATATGAAATCTTTGGGAATTGGTTTTTTTGATAAAACTGTGGCGATTTTCGGCGTTTTCGGGTCAAAAATGGACCATTCAAAGCCAAATAACTCAGTTGTTGGTGACTATATATATTTTTATTCAACTTGAATTCAATTGGTTACTAAATGGTCTTTAAATATAGATTGATTAGTTTTTCACAAATTTCATTATTACTTGATAGTTAAGAAGACAACGTTTCCCCCTGAACCTAAAGATATAAAACGATCAAAGTAAAGTTGTTTCCCTTTGAATTATGGGTCCAAACAGTGCCAAGAGGTCTTTGGGTATTTCGATCCAAACCTAAAAGCTATTTGAAACATCGTAAGGCCTTAAACGAGCCTAGGTATATTAATTCATACTTTGTCTTCACTCTTCCGTCTAGTACTCTATTTAAAAACTCCGCGAATCTTGAAGAGATTTGAGCCTTCAAACCACGAACCCACGTACGTACATACTGTAGTTCACTGTGCGTGGTGTTTTGAATGCAAATTCTTCCGGAGCATGAACTTCGTTTACCACTTCATTCGTTACCTTATCACGATCATTACTCAGCAATAAAGGAACCTTTCATGCTCGAAAATCTGCGATCTAATATGGATGGATTTAGATAGGCACTTCCACATATGCTTGTCATTCGAAATCACGGCATACCAAAGCCTACTCAAACGTTGCCTCAACATTGCCATTTCATCGATTTGTGGATTTATGAGATACAAGCGAGATAAAAGCATCCATCTCACATTCTTGAGTGGGTAATGACTACCGGAGGTTTTTTAACATATTATAGGTCAAAGCCTTATTATCAAAGGGATATTCCTTGTTTTTTGGTCGAAAAGAGCGGAACAATAACTTTTCTGATTAACCTTTGCAACATTTGTTATCTCTTAACTGAAGGCGAGACGATGTATCTTCAAATATACTAAAAATACACTAGTGATTGAAACTAAAAAAATTATAAAGATGCAAATCTCACTTTTAAAATGACATTGGTATTGTGTATGACGTTGGGTTATCTTATTTTTTAAAGCTCGAAAATTCAAGTTTAAGAGTTTTTTGGAAATTCTTCGACTCATCAAAACCATAATTTCGGTCCATCACTAATGTACAAAAACATTTTTTTGCACTTTTCCTTTATCGTAGAAAACCTGAGGCAATGAACCCTAAACAAGACCAAAAATATTTAACATTAAAGAGACCACTGATTATTATTTCAAGGCATTAAAGGTACACTTTCATTTCCTTTTTGCTCAAAGGTCCCATTTTGTAATTCTGTACAACACTTTGTCATGAACCTTTAAATAAAACAAAAAATGCCTTGGACGAATGGCTGGCCGTAAATGCTGAATTTTCTGAAAACAGCTCGTTTGGGTTATTAAAATTCATTGCCCAGTTTCGATTACGGAGTTGAATATTGTCCAAGTAATGAATTTGCTTCTAAAAGAGAAACCCAATTGCTTACGGAAAACATTTTCTCTCAATTCAAATAAACATTCCAGTCTTTTTGTTGACTTAAAAATGGCATGCATTGTCCCAGTTTTCTACCTAAAATTGCGAGCTCTAATGAGTGAATTGGCCTTTAAACCTATCTGTGAAAACGGGCAGGCTCTCTTCTTGGCTGGCCTCTCAGTTCAGTAGTAACTCAAAAGGGTGGGATTCTACTTCCGTCACAAACCTGATGGGTTGACAAAGAGACCCGATTTTTTAAAGTGCAAATCATACCAACCTGCTTCGGTTCCTTCTCTGTCTCTCGCCCTCTTGTTTTCCCGTTGTCCTGCTCTATTTTGAGTTTGAGAACACACTTCGGGCAAAACCCGGCCAACATTTTTCTTGTCCATTACGGATAACAGAAATGACCAAACTAAACTCGTACTTTCCGAGGAATTCCATCGACATATTCGGAAAGTGACCCGTCCAATCAGTAGTGAAATGGTTAATGGTTTTTTGATTTTAGATCTGACGAGCTTCAACTGCATAGTCTAAGTAAAATACTGCAAAGAAAACAAGGATATGAGCAATAGTTGGTCGGTAATCTGTGAGAGGAGTATCCGATGCACTTGTTGCACTCGGGCAGAATACGCAATCGCACCTTGAACAATTGTGTTGCGTAGGTTGCACTTCCTTGAATCCCCCTTTTGTCGTCCTCCCGAAGTATGATCAATAATTGTATTGCTCTAATTATTTGAGATGCTTTGAGTCAGAACAGGTTCGCTTATTTCAGAGTTCAACTTCGAGTAGAATAAGCATTCCGAAATACTCACAACTAAGAAAGACGACAAAATACTTTGCAAACGTAGGATTAAATGTGATGTTTTCTTTGATAATTCAAGAGTTGGGAATTTGATTTAGATTCAGAGTTTTTGGTATTCTAAATCAAGGAGGATAGAAGAGGATCTAGTCTGAATAAACCTAACCGAAGTCAAAGGAAGCTAAATCGAAAGTGGTTGCACAAATCTTCCGTGCCAAAATTTTGGTGATGCGCTTGCCAAGCCATCTAAGCTCCTGTTAGTGATCAACATAACATCCAAAGACGGATAAGATTTGGCCAATGCATTTTTTGATGTAAGTAACAGCTCCTGTTTCTTTGATAACTCCATTCTTTGGCTTCTGTGTGTGTTTTCAGCACTCACACCTCGTGTTCCATAACTGAAATGTTCCGTAGTAGAAGTGTGGTCGTTGCGGTCCGCGAATCGAATGAAAAAGTGGTTTTCTTAGGCTTAACGGAAGCAAAATTCTGCAACAATCATCAACGGGTTTGCTAAAGTAATCACGCTATAAAATGCAACTCGGAACACATTTTGCGTCAGTTCCGAAGAGAAGGAGTCAACATGCAGGTGTGTTTCTTCATTCATTTCTTCAACCCTTTAAGATCCTTCAGGCAAGAAAAATAACTGCTCTCTTTTAACTATTTAGATCTTCTTGACCTTCGTCTTATTATGTGGTGCCAACTTGCTGGAGGCTGAGAGCATTCACGAGACAGCTACACGGTATCCCAATGACAAAGCATCCCTGTATGACCCTACCCCTGTGCCAGAATATCGGGAATACCCTCCTGAAACCACTGAAGCTCTGAGTTATCCAGAGCCTCGATACCCCACCCCTAAACCAAAATACCCAACTCCGCCTAAATATCCTACTACTCAGGCCCCTAAATATCCGGAGCCTAAATATCCACAGCCTAAATATCCAGAGCCCAAGTATCCGGAGCCTAAATATCCAGAGCCCAAATATCCGGAGCCCAAATACCCTGAACCAAAATATCCTCAACATCCACCCACATACCCAATTCGTTATGAGCAACACAAGCCTGAATATGGATATGTTCAAGGCTATAAACTCGTGGCTGTTCCTATTTATGCTCACTAAATATGGCAAGTTTGATACTCTGTCAAAATGAAATTAAATTTGCACTAATATTGTCTACAAAGAACCCTTTATCTTGGTCTTTTTCACTGAAACAAGTTTGTTTTCATACTGAGTGAATAAATTTCCTTAAAAAGCACACTTTGTTGTTGTTCTTATTTGAAAAAAGGCATTCACTGAGCCTAGTTTTTGGTTACTGGAGCACCTTGACCAACATTCTTCAAGTTATTGAGAATTTCAATTGAATGAGGTAGATTGGCCAAAGGGATGGCCAATTACAACATTGTTACTTCAAAAAGCTTGGGAGCGTTCTTAACTAGCTGGCGAAGCGACATCAATACTTTTTAAAAATCGTGACTAGTGCTAGCAACAGGTCAATTCACGCCTTTAAAGATGCAATTTCAACTATCTCGTTCAAGAGAAGCAACACCACGAATGGTCACAATGATACATAACAGTGGTTGCAATGAAGACTGTATTTTGGGTGAATTGTAATTCTCTTTCGTCCTTCTCTCTTATGATCTTTTTCCTTCTACATAAGACTCCGGATGTTCTTACATCGAGAGTTCCTCTATAACTTTGAGGTCGACTTATGTGGCAATTGCTGGCTTCAAATGAGAATTGCAATTCTCGTTCTTTCAGATTAGGGGTCGGGAACCAGTGGGCCTCGGCCCACATGTGGGCCCAAGAGCTTTGGGCCCACGAGTACAGTACAACGGATGTCTCATGGGCCCACTATTTTGGACTTCCCCATGGCTCCAGGGCCCACCAAGGACCACCCTTGGGCCCACATGTGAGCCGCAGCCCACCGGTTGCCTACCCCTACACTACGCCATGCATTAGCCTCTTCGTACGTACCAAAATATTCTTGAAAAGGTCCAAAATAGTGGGCCCGCGGGACATCCTTAGAACTGCACTTGTTGGCCCAAAGCTCTTTAGTCGTTAATTTGTGGGCCCCTAGGCCCAGTGTCTGTTTGGTGGGCCCCTGGCAACATATAATTAAATTTGTGGGCCTTGACCCAAAAGTGGTTGCCGATCCCTATTTTAGGTGATGCGCATGTGTCAATAACATAGATAAATAAATGAGTAAGTAAACAGCATTGAAATAGGTTGCAAGTAGAGCCTAATATGAATTACGTAAGCCCTTTGTGAAAAACTGTTAACTAGCCATTAAAACATTGCGGTCTTGAAAATTCTAAGGAAGTTTCATTTTTTACCCGCATTATACAGAATATTGTTTAGGAAGGAGAATGTCATGCTTAAGAAGATGACCATGGAAAACCATCGAAGGTTGGGGGCTCTAATTCACAACCCTGCATGAAGCCCTCTTTTTCTGACTGGATATGCTTAAACGCCCCAGTTAATGAACTGAAGTTTTAGCTTCAATTTAAGACACTTGTGGTTTTAACCTTTGATGAATTTATGACCCCAACACAACAATGGTTTTATTAACTACCAAATTCATAATTGATTCGCCAGAAGAATTTTATGTCATTGAAAAGGATAGTTCTTTCTTGGCCCAAGAAGGTAAATAATGGCTAATATTTTATGAGTAAAAACTTGGGCCCAAATTTTCAAGAAGATTTTGGTACGTACGAAGAGGCTAATGTATGGCGTAGTGCAGGGGTAGGCAACCGGTGGGCTGCGGCTCACATGTGGGCCCAAGGGTGGTCCTTGGTGGGCCCAGGAGCCATAGGGAAGTCCAAAATAGTGGGCCCACGAGACATCCGTAGTACTTTACTAGTGGGCCCAAAGCTCTGTGATCGTTAATTTGTGGGCACCTGAACCCACCAACGCCTGTTTGGTATCATTAGAGTATCACTTTTAAAATAAATTGATTCAAGGGTAAATTTCTTGATTCCCGCATGCAGTTTGTCAAAGGAGTGTATTTTAGACCTTGTTTATACTATAGAAGCTTAGTTTAGACCAAAAAGAAATGTGCAAGCAAAGTCGTTCCAAACATTTATGTTGCAATATTTTTACGTTTTTTAAATTTATACTATACAATCACAGGCAATCTTTCCGTCATCACATATACTTTTTTCTGCCTTGTTTCAAATCATTTCAGAAAATAAGATTTTCAAAACGTCATGTCTCGAAACAATTCAATCCAGATCCTCTCTTTTTTTCAAACCCAAACCACAGGCCACTTATCCCATAACAAGGAATCTCTTGCATTGCAAATATTGCACAGCCCTCTAGCTTAGTCTCTCATGTCTAAAATTGCTGCACGTTCATTACAACATCTGAAGATGCCACTGTCTGTTGCCCATGACGGTTATTCGGCCGGTTATTCCTTTGAACCATGTGAGTAACCAAGGAAAAGGGCGCGGCCATGGGTTGAACGTCTTCTATTTCAAGCGTACATACGGTACTTGTAGTTCTTACGCGGCGTAAACGTCAGAAGTGACGCACGCATGCGTTGCATTTGGCGTCAACGCTTCTGCCAATGGCAAACGCTAGTGTTGCAAAGTTGCTGGAGGCTTGCCCAATAACAGGTTTGTCGCGTAGACCACGTGTTTCTTGTACTATGTGTGTGGACGCAAATTTCAGGAGAGAATTGGGTGGGGACTTACGACACGTTGCCGACAGAGGTGCGCAACAACAGTTTGGGACAAGAGAGCGCCAACCATTGGGTCAGATTTGGGCGAATATTTTCATGAAATTCTATAGACCAATATTGGGAGAACCAAAAGGGCCAATTGGAGAGTGAGGAGCTGTTCCAACTGGCGTTGAGAATGAAAGATGTCTGCTTTTGAGTATAAAACGGATTGGAACTCTGGCACTTGCATCAGAAACTTCTCAAGTATTCTCGAGCACACATCAACATGAAGGTAAAATTCACTTGATACAATTTTAAGAACTATGACTAACTTACTACAGAATTCCCAAGCAAAAGGAGAGGTTTTAAAACTTGACTGAATTTCAGGCTTTCGTCGCTGTTCTCTCCCTCTTGGCTTTGGCCGCCGCTGACCAATCCAGCCATCAAACCATCAAGCAAGGCAATGCCCCCGCTGTCCACACCTCCATCCACAAGCCCCATGGTGGCTCTCATGCCCATGTCGTGAGCCAACCCTCCGCTCAACCCAATGAGGTCAACCAGGCTTACAACGAGGAGAAGTACACTGCTGCTGCCCATGCTCCAAGCCACGAGGTCCGCACCCCCGCTTACCACACCCCTGTGTACCACCCTGCCCCTGCTTACAAGCCTGCCCCTTATAAGCCCGCTCCTTACCACCCAGCTCCCGCTTACAAGCCCGCCCCTGCTTACAAGCCTGCTCCCGCCTACAAGCCCGCCCCTGCTTACACTCCCGCCCCTTATCACCCTGCCCCATCTTACAAGCCCGCCCCTTACCACCCTGCTCCTGCTCATGGTCATGGTGATGAGTATGAGACCGCCCCTGTCTACCAATACGGTTATGCCGTGGCCGATGACTACTCTGGTGCCAACTTTGCCCAAAACGAGAACCGTGACAACTACGCCACCAACGGCGAATATCGTGTCGCTCTTCCCGATGGTCGCACCCAAATTGTGAGCTATAACGTGGCTGATGCCTACTCCGGCTATGTGGCTGATGTCAGATACGAGGGAGAGGCCAAATACGAGCCTTACCACCCCTCCCCTAAGCCCGCTTACCACCCTGCCCCTGCTTACCACGCTTAAGTCTATCATGTTGATGATATTTATCGCAAAAATATTTATCAATAAAACTTGCAAACACCCTTAAATATGTTATTAGTTGTTCTTAATTCAAAAGCCATCAGTGGCACTGATTATTACACAACATCATTATATTTTAGGGCTAAACTACTAAACCTGTTATCCTGACTCTAATGTTCTTTAAAAGACAGATGTCTCAAGACATAAGATAGGGGAGTCAAAGTACTAATTAAGCCCTCAAAATTGCACCCTGACAAAAAGTTTGAACAGTTTTCGGACTTCTTAGTATTTGACCTAAGCAAGGACCAATAATGTAACACTTTGGCAAAAAACGATGTCAAAACACATCAGTTGAAACGTTTGTTTTGGTTAACTTTATGGAACCGTTGAGTTGTTGGGTTCATTTTCTCGAGTTTATTGCTCAATTAAATGTCAACATATATAATCTACTCCATAAGTATCTTTCAACGCAAAATGACTTTAATGAAAAGAACTATGTCAATAAAAGCAAACAAAAGTCAAGAGTTATTAAGCTTGTTTGTAATTTAGGCAATTTAGAGAATAAAAAATATTGAAATATTGACTCGCGGAGTAAAAAAATGGCAGAACTTCCAACTCGGAAAACGTCATCAATAATCATCCACGATAAAGGACATTCAAAAACTTGCCTCTAGACACAAATGAGCAGATATTTTGCATCGCCATACTTTACAAATGAACATATTTTCTAAATCACTGGTTGCACTTAAAAGACTCTATATGTCAAGGGCGGGAATGTATGTTATGTTCAAGGTAAATATGTACTTTTTGTGGGATCAAAATGGCGTTTTATGAGATACAAAGTGGGAAATCTGTTTGTAGACGGCATTCTTGACCCAGTTTTCATCAGGGTGACCAACAAGCATTTTTCGATGCTTGCAGAAAATATCATGCCAAGTCTCTCATATAACTTCAATTGATTTGAGAAAGTCACTTTTTACACAGTCGTCATCAAAAATAATTGCCACATGTCTAGCAAATTTCTGTTTTCATTTATGATTTATTTCACAACCAAAGCATTAGAAATAATTAGTATCAAAGTTTTCAACTAGTTTCGAAAAATAGAAAAACGTGTTTTGTGCCAATCTCAGCAAAACTAAAGTAAAAATATAAATTCAAAAACCTACTAATGGACATAACAATCACTGCAGCCCCTTATTTCGATTTCAAAAAGTAGCATTTTCCATTTTACGGGCAGCATTTTTTAGCATTGATTTGGCTTCAGCAAGCATCGTTGCTCCTCAAAAAAAAATCTGGCCATCCTGGTTTTCACAACGTTTCTCACTATGTTATGAGATCTTCTAAAACGTTAATGATGGAGATCGGTCCTCATTGCGAGAGTCAAGAACGAATATCTTTGCAAGTGTTTAGACATATTCTTTCTGTCCATTGTATCTTGTCAACCTATTTCTATTATTTTATCAAATCGAGACCGTTATGCGCACAGAGGTGTATTTTTTTCACGTATTAGCAGTTCTTTTAAGATCCACAAAAGGGTGGTTCTTATAACGTTCATATTAAATTGTTTAGTACTAGCTTTCTTTTATTTTTGAGATTATACTACAATAAAGCTCTTTTTGATCAGAAACAGGATTTATTCCAATCTACCTTTCTATTCCATAAAAAACATTCATTAACCATGCGTCCTTAAATTGAGCTCGTCTTGAGAATTTGCATTTTCTAACAATGCCACACAGTTTTTCAAAGACATTCTGTTTTTGATAAAGTAAGGTTTTCGTGGATTGACTTTGCATTGGCTGATCAAGCGACAGTATCAAAACTAATAAAACAACTGTTCGAGCACCTTGCAAGAAATAAGAGTTCGAGTTTTCGGCTGTTGAAAAAACTTAGTTTCATGAAGTTCGTCATGACCTACAATAGAGAGGAGGCAGATTTCAATGCGTGATGTCTGGTCACTCTTTTGAAATCAGAGCAAGAAAAATATGTTCCACGGCTTACAGCTGATCAACCTCAACATTTCATAAGGTTTTTGGCGTTTGCCAACACGTGGCAACCTCGAAGCCAATTTTAGTTTGCATAGGTTGTCAACCAGGAATCAATTCTTCATAACCCATTAAGTGACAGAAAGTGAGATGTCTGACAATGAATGGCTCCTAAGCGGGCAATTGAGGTCAGGATGGAAAACGTTGGAGAGGGAAGGCTATAAGATACCAGAGCGATGCTACCAAGAGGTTTGGGATGTAAATTAAGGTGATTTAAAAGTGGATGACTAAGAGGTGCAACAGCAAATGTGTAACCATCAGAGCGTGCAGAAGCACAATGATCAAGTTGACCACGGGTCAATAATGGGGATCAACACTCCCCTTGAAAAAAACCGGGTTTACTAGAGGGCGATGTTCCTCAATGTTGGAAGACAGTAAATGTGTTTCCAATTCACAAGGGAGGAGACGTTAGATGCTCCCAAAATTATCTCTCAATTTCTGTGACATGTATTGCATCAAAAATATTGGAAATCCTTTTAAAAGACATGCTCCTTGACATCATGGGGACTACATCTCACTTGGAAGGGTGAAGCACTATTATGTCTATGGAAAAGGGATTTTTCACCGTGACTTTTTACCATAATCGTTTTACCCTGTGACATTTTTAATGTGACCTTATTTCCTCTTGATCTTTACTGTGATCTATTAACTTGTCCCAGTTTTGTTTGTGACCTTTTTACCTGCAGTCAAAAACCGATCGGGCGAGTCTCTGATCTCTATCAGTTTAACCAATACATCAATGTGCATGATCTAACCATTTACAGAAAGTTCCAAATCATCCATTTCGTTTTGACACATATTCTTTGTGCAACCTAAGGAGTGCTAGAGTTATCCAAATAATAAACAATTTACAAATAAAATATTCCAAGTATTATTCTATCAATGAAGCTTTTAGACTTTTCTATCATTAAATCTCAGGCAAGGATATAATTCTGAGCACGATCTTTAGACAGATGGACAAAATGATGATGAGAGCAGAACCTCTTTTTACCATGGCAAAGTTGGTCTCTGGCAAGCTCAAAATTCTCAAAAAACTCAATGGGACGTTCGTGAGACTTCTCTTAGAAGTCTTTCAATCCAGGCTTTTTTATTCGTTTGAGCCGTGGATCCCTGGAATTTTCTGCCCAAGTCTACTCGTCCTTTGAACAGTCTTTCTTCGTTTCATGGAATGGTTGGAACCGAAAAACTTGATAATGGAATGTACTCCCTTTTATCTATTGACCTGATATTTTCTGTTTTTTGCTCTGTTCTTTTATGTAATTTGGTTTTTCTTTCACCTTTCACGTTTTCGTGTCACTTGATATGGAAGGTTTTTCCTCATTTATCTTGGATTGTTTCCACCTACAGACTCAATAAAGGTGCAATCCATTGTTTGTTTTTCTTTTTGCCCTTTTGGTCCTTTTAAATTCTTCTTCCTTTTATATTTTTGTACATTGTGTTCATGTAATGTTGGGGCTTGCAACTATTAACAATACTCTGTCAAACAACAAACTATCTTTTTTGCACCAAAATTGTCGTAATGAGATAATAAGAAACCTCAATTTAATTCTTCAAATATTAAAAAATCTCTCCTTTTGATGACAGTAGCATTCCCTAAATCGGGCAAGAATATGTTAAGAACATAGAGCGAGGCATTAATCTCGTTAGAATCGATGGGAAGTAGAATTTTTGAAGCTCTTTAATCAAAGACCTGGAAACTATCAACCAATAAGTATTTTGTAGAAATCATACCTGTGACTTTAAATGATTTGCGCTGAAAAAATGAAAACTGATTAAGTTTAGGCAAGAAGCACTGAAAACTGGAGTGGAAGGCTAGCGGTGAGAATCATAATTTCCAGAAGAATTAATTTAATTGCGTTCTTGTGCCAACGAGAACTGGCTTGTATTCAGTAGACTACGTATTTCAAATCTCAGCTCAGTCGATTGCCAGAGTGAAAATTTATGCCTTCTCAAACTTATGTACTGAAGGGAGCATAGAATGAATCAACTTGCCCTTTTGTGGTAAAGCAACTATCAGAAAAATTCATTCTCGGTAGGATTTGCACTGAACTTTGAGTGAGCATACCTTTTGTCTCCGACGTTCGATTAAGCTTAAAAATGAAATACGCATATCAACATAAGCAAGGTCTCATTTGCAGAAGAACGTAATTGAATAGTTCCTACTGGAAATCGTGATTCCTCTCATTAGCCTCCCAGTCCAGTGAAATTCAGTGGTTCTTGGTTTAGGCTTATATTTGATCCCTGTTTTTCTAGTAACGCAAAACACGCCTCTTCAAAATTTCATTTTATGCAAATCTTCCACAAAATTGGGCATTGCGTACAAGGGTTTGGGGAATATGACATTAAAAATACTCACTACTTAAAACATTTGAGATCTTTTCAATAATTGGAAAATGGTAACAAAAATTTTTCAAATTCAAAAGTAAATTGAAATGAGTTCGATAAGAATAAAATAGGCACTGTAACTTCACTGTGGTAGGCAGTGGCAAACTAACGTGTTGCTCCACACATGTCAGAAGCAACGAGCGTCTAATTCAATCCCTCGTGTGCGCGCACCATATAGTGTATGACTATAAAAACGATCTGAACCATTTTGAAAACATCCACTTTTGGTTCATTCATCAAAACATCAACATGAAGGTACTAAGCGACTGGCAATTTTTGCAACTTTGAATACCATGATAAGGGATTCATGCGACCATTACAAACATATTTTCAGGCTTTCGTCGCTGTTCTCT
>JAAGOF010000199.1:25501-46402 GCA_010645155.1 Tigriopus japonicus
CAAATTGTGAGCTATAACGTGGCTGATGCCTACTCCGGTTATGTGGCTGATGTCAGATACGAAGGAGAGGCCAAATACGAGCCTTACCACCCATCCCCTAAGCCCGCTTACCACCCTGCCCCTGCTTACCACGCTTAAGTCTGACATGTTGATGATATTTATATAAAGCAATATATATCAATACGCTTGCCAAAAGCAACAATCAAAATTGGTGGTGTTTCTCTCATTCGTTTAGTTGTAATCAAAGGACGAAATGCAACTTGAAAAAACTCAAAAAAAAAAGATTTTTCTTGTCCCTTTGATAGCTCGAGCTAAAATTAGCTCATAAAAAAACCCATACTGACGGGCTCTTTAAAAACCCAAAGAAATATAAACTCAAAGATTTATCTAGATTGAAACGAATGAATTTTTTCTTTACTTTATTGTGTTCATTATTATTTTTACTTCGCTTACTTTCACTTTCAAGTTTGATTGCTCATTGACCAATTATTTGATCTGCGATAATAATGACGTGTTGGATGAATTTTGCGTTAACCCACTAGATTTTCAAATGCAGAGAATAAGGTTCGATGGTTAGGATGACCTGCCGTTTTTAGACACTCTCTTCAATTATTATGAAAATATGCTTATGAGAGTCCAGGGGCTAATTAATCATGCTTTTCAAATCTTTTTGCATTAACCCTGAAGCACAAAACAATCCAATATAACATGGAAATTCGTGAACGCCCCAATTTTCAAGAAAAACATGTGGGAGAGGATCCATAAAATCGGACCCAACCTTAGTTCTATCGGTTATGCTCAAAGTGCAAGAAAGGTCGAGTTTTACGGAAACTACCTACATTGCAAAGGCTGTCTGGCATCTTGACCTATTGCCCTCTGGAATTAGGTGCTACAAAAGGGTGAAAGGTTCTATGTACCATAAAAGATTTATGAGGGAGCTAAATTTTTAAGCGAAAAAATGACTAACGTCTCGAGCATCTTGCACGAAAACTCAAAGCTGGACCTTTACATGGGCGAAAATGGCCTTTTTAAGTGCTACTTTCTTCCAAGGTTCGCAAGTCATTCTTTAATGATCTGGACATTGACAATAACGTGAGCGTGGTGGACCTTCTCTATCAGCAATTTTATACGGGTAGTGAACATGAACCTTTGCCTGATGAGAAGGAGTTCATGAAGAGTCTCTTTAAATCCGAGACCTACGTCAAGAATGAGTTCCGATACCATCGGATCACTTCCAAAGGCCACTCTGTGGAGACGCAATTAAGCAACTGGACGGCTGATTTGGACAAATTTCAAGAGTGGATCGAACAAGGCTTCCAGTTTACGCGTTTAGCGGTCCAAGAACCCTATGGAGTTATGATCCTTCAAGTAAGCATCAATCTATTGATCTCCCTCGTTCTCTTACCAAGGGGAACTTTACCCCATTTCAGCCTTTAAATTATCAATATTCAAATGCGTTTGCCTTTTAACATCGAGAAAAGGGTTTTTCCACTTAAAGGATCTTGCGCCTTTACCTTCTTTATGTTGATGAAGTTTCTGGATTTTATTTGCCTCTCTAAAGTTTTCAATATTGCTACAAAACAGATTTTTATAAGATTATACCAGAATAATCTCATTGGACATTACATTATACTCGTACATTGCATTACAATTGTATATACTGTATATGGTAGTGATAAATGACTTGGTGCAGGGGATTTTCCCATAGGCTGGCTTTATTATTATTTATAGAGAATCAACATTTTTGTCAATTAAATGGCCTGTATAACAATTCGGCTCACTCTGAATGCATCTCTCTTGTTCTCACAATGAACAACTCGTCATCAGCGGGACTTTTCGATTTTTGAACTCAATAATGTCGTCGCTGAACTCTAATAGACTCGAAATATAAAGCGAAGTCAATTTCAAGATCTAAGATGAACAAATTCCAACACGTCGATGAATTAAATTTCTAACTAAGAGAGGAAAACCATGAGAAAGAAATCGACCATTTTGAGCCGTAGAGGAACTCAGTATTTGGCACATGGCTTCATTGAGAGTCCATTTATTTACAATCACAATGATTTTTGTTGAAGGCATCGTTGTCTTTATGTTTAAGTGGGATCAGGGGTGTCCTGTAACTAAACAAGTGCCTAAATATTTTTGCTTATATATGTTTGTAAATAAAAAAGAAATTCCTTGTAAAAGAAAGGGTAAAATTCGATTGAAAATTCAGACAAGTGTTTGTCAAGATTATTTATTCAAAATGTTTCCATACCCTAAACAAAACCATGTTCAATTGTCGAGGGGGCTTGCCAGCCTATAGATATTTTTTTCAATCACTTATCTTTAAGACAGTGCTTGTCACTACGAAATGACCATAGATAATATATCATACTTTTGGTTTCCTAGAAAATGGCGAATTGATTAAAAATATTGCTTTTCATTCTTTGGGATTCAAAGTTGTTTATTTTACTTCTAAAATTGAAATGGAAATACATTTCCATTTCAATTAAATAAGAAGTACAAAAAAGGAACAATACAATTAAGAAATAAATTCAAACAAGATAAGGAATACATTGGTTGCTTTTATTGACTTTATGATACACTAACCACACAATTCTGTGTGAAAGTGAGTGAGATGATTGATGAAACATTAGGATAGTCTAATAATTTGGAGCATTGTTGCAAAAAATAGTTGACCTCATAGTGAAACTAGCTTCTTAGAGGAGTGTAGGGGGGCCGTGGCATTGACTTCTGTTAATACTAGACGGAGTGTGTGTCTCCGGTCGCCAACTGTCGAGCGGACAAAAGTGCGGGAACATTTGAAATGAGTGACCAGGCAAATGACAACCATGAAATTGATTAATCAAAGGTGGAATCGAGTAATGGTTTTGGGTCATTTTTTGCTATTGTTAGTGGTCACTTTCTCGCAAGAACTGAAGACGTCACTAGGTGACCATACCTTGGATTTGAATACTTCAACTTGGAACTTTTTTGCCGATACATTGAAGAAGTCATTGGTAAGAAGAACATAAATTTAAGCTTTTGCGTTATGTAGGGTTAATACAATCCATATATGGATCAAACTTGTGGCTTCAAGAACGAGTTTAAAAAAGTTGGTCTTGATCCGCATGTTTGGTCACACTAACTGTCCACTCAAAAGTTGTGTTGGCGACATTTTCCTCAAAAATTCAACGCATTCCGCCCATTCCGCCCCGCTTGCCAAATCAGCCAGACTAAAGTTTGCACGCTATCTAGTGATTATAATTGATCTAAGGGCCGTAGTCGTCATTTTTTCTGCCTTGTTTGCAGCTGACACTGGCCAAAGTTGCCCATAAGTTGCGAGAAAAAGCAAATATTTCCGAAGAATATCATAAAAACTTGCCCATGCAAGTGGAAGATCATAGTACAAACGTCAGTGCATTGGACTTATTTGGGCAAGTTTCAACTAGTGGCTGATGATAAATGGCTCTTGCTGCCCACAATGAAATTCCAAGACCGGCCTGCTCGAGTATCTCCACTCTATAGACCTCTATGACTAGCTTCAAATAGCGTGCCCATATTGATGGGTTGTTGTGACAATTGGTTCCATTGTCATTGGCTGTTGCAAGATGCTGCAACACGTCAATATTGTAGATATGCTGTTAACCTATTGGCCGACCTGTGTCATTGATTGTACACTTCTAAAGAAAATGACCTGCATGAAAGAGGCATCAGGTCACACTGAAATATCTACTATGAATTTGCCTTCGTCGTTAAAAAGAGTGATTGCTGGACAGATTTCAAAGTCAAATAAAGTTAATCAAAGCTGACCAAGAACGAGAAGGTACCAAATTTACCGTGTTTTACTATGTTTTTTATATCATTTTATTGCAATTTTGAACTTTTCAAGTTTACTTGTTCTTACAACGACATATCCTCTTTATGCACCTTTGGGAGTGCCTGAGTTGTCCGTTTTAATAAACAATAAATTAAAGCTTGCTGCATCCCCTATTGCTCTTAGTCTCGTACTCGTTGCTCAACCATGTCATTTACATTTATGTATGTTCGTATGTACAGGGTCTTAGCGATAAATTGGGACGACTTTTAAATGACTGTAGCGGCCGAGCGAGTACATATAGAAGGCTGAAATTTTGATAGGACACACTTTAGGTAAGCAGGTACAATAATTATTCACTATGTCCCCCGTTTGCTTGAACGACGGCCTCCACACGGCCCCGGAAAGACTTGCATGCCCTGGCGACTTCCGCGGCCTCTAACCTCGCCATTTCCCTCATCACTGATCGTTTCAATGATGCAATATTCTTGTGTAGTGTTGCACAAGCCTTCTTCTCCATTCTCCCCCACAAATAAAAGTCGCAGGGGTTCAAGTCCGGACCATTGGGGGGCCAGAAATCTGGAGTCCAAAAATGAGGAACATGGTCCTTCGACCACTCCACCACAATCTTGGCCGTGTGTTGACCGTCGTGCTGGAAGGTGTAGGACCTGTCCTTGGCCACGAGGTCCATCCACGGCTTCACCACGGTCTTCTTCACTTCCATGTACACCTCCTTGGTCACTTTTTCCCCGTTCTTAAAAAAGTACGGCGGCATAACATCGCCGTCCGTTGAGATGACTGCCAACACCATGATGGCGGCCGGATTCTTGCTGGTCATGACAGGGGGAACGTCGGAGGCCTCGGCGCTGATCCAGCGGTCGTTTCTGCGGTTGTGGACTTGGTCCACGTTGAAGATCTTCTCGTCACTGAAAAATTGGAGATATCCACCGGTACTTTTCAATGAAGACAAAATTTTCTGTCCTCTCTCGACGCGGAGTGACTTCTGTTTCGCTGTTAGCAAGTGCTTAACAGGCCTGCACCTAGATGTGTACCCCAGGTCGTCGTTGAGGGCCTTGCTGATGGTGTACGTGCTCACCTGCCTCTGTTTTGCGAGGACGCTAATGGGGGTCTTGGGGTTGGCGTCAACCGACCTTTTGAGGCCGGCCACGAAGCGAGTCCTGATCTTGTAGGACCTAGGCTGGTATTCTGCCCTTTGGGTCTTTCCATTTTCACTTAAGTCCTTGATGATCCGATAAACTGTCGACTTCGGGTACTTTAGCAGCCTCACAATGGTTGCAACCGTGTGCCCAGCGCGAAAGAATTCGAGGACCGCACTTCGTTGCTCGTGTTCCATTTTTGCTTTTGTTGTGATTGAATCGGCGCAATAGTCAAAAAGTTTCTAAATCATCCAACTTAAACGCCACCGCAATATCAGCCTTCTATATGCACTCGTTCGGCCGCTACAACCATTTAAAAATCGTCCCAATTTATCGCTAAGAGCCTATATATATTCTCTCGCCAACATTGCAATAAATCATCTAGTTATTCACCATCATTCCATGATTCAACAAAGCTCATGCTCAAAGACTCATAAGCTTAAAAAAGTAATTTCAAATGTTCAAAATTCCCTCACATCAAATCACATTCCCTTGTGCTTGAAAAGCTTAATGCCGGCTTAATATTTGTTGATACCGGGCAGGAAATGGCATCAAACCTCAAAAAATTTGAAATGTCCCATCAGTAAAGAATACCCATTTATTTCACTCGATCTGTTATAAAGTGCAAATCTAGAGAAAACAAGTTAAAAGCTATCAAATTTTGAAAGGCTGTCATCTCTTCTAATGAGTGAAATTGTAGGCAATTGATTGGAAAATGGCAATAACTATACAAAAATAAAGTGTTAGCTTTTGTTGGAAACATGCTTTTGCCTCATGCGAAGGTTATTTCAAATTCAAAATGTTGTCTTTTTCATCATTTTCTTATGTATATCCAAGAAGCACTGGAATCATGGAGTGGGAGGCTAGCAATGAAGATAATGATTTCCAGTAAGAACAATTCAGTTACGTTCTTCTGCAAAGTAGACCTTGCATATGTTGACAAGAATACGTATTTCAATTTTCAGCTCAATCAAACGTCGGAGTCAAAAGTTATGCTCACTCAAAGTTCAGTGCAAATCCTACCGGGAATGAATGAATGAATGAACTAACCCTTTCCTGGTAATCGTTTTACCACAAAAGGACGAGTTCTCATTCATTCTATGCTCTCCACAGTAAATAAGTTTGAGAAGGCATAAATTTTCACTCCGGCATTCGATTGGGCTGAAATTTAAAATACGTGTTCTTCTCAAGGCAGCCAGGTCTCATTTGCAGAAGAACGTTCTTACTGGAAATCATTATTCTCATTGCTAGCCTCCCACTCTATGATTCCAGTGCTTCTTGGTATATCCACGGACATTTAGAGAAATGGACGTTGGTCAGAAAAATGGCGTGACCGAGAGCTGGCCGATGTCAAAATGGTTTAAATTTGCCGCCACAACAAAGGGCCAAGTGATCTCAGAAAAATGCCCATGTTTGCGAAAAAAAACTGCTAATTAAACCTCCTCTTCTGATAGCATCAAAGAAAAAAATATTTTCTTTCATATTTGAGTGTCAATTTGCAAAACTTTGACATTTTCAAAAAAAAAATTTGAAAAAAATTGACAGCTTAAACCCAAAAAACTATGATTTGGATTATTGAGTATACTTCACATTAAAAATTACATTAAAATTTCAACTGGCTTGTCAAGACATGAAATGACATCACTTGAGAATTGATTCATGCAGTTGAAAACATGGTGTCTCTTTGTAAATGTTTGTGGCCTAATTAAAAACTTCAATTGGAAGGAATGTCATCATCTTGATTCACAAAAGTGCCCATGTCCAAGGATTTTCTAGCACCAGTGACCAAGCAGGTGCATCAAGTTACTCTTAAAACAGCAGAATTGGTGGTTTTAAATGATCTCAAGAATTTTTTTTGGTGAAGTGTAAGTCAGTGCCTCAAATGGCTTCTTATTGTGATAATTTTCCATCCTTAGAGGGTTTGCTCCTTAATTTATTTCTAGGCAAGGATTTATTTTTTTCTCTTTTGAATTTAAAGATACAGGGAGAGACTTGTTTTGCTTTAGCCCAAACCACAGAGCTCAACAGAGACCCCAATTTTCATACCATTTGACAAGTTTTACTTTTGACCAGAATGATCAAACAACTAAGCGAGATCGTGTAATGCCCCCTGCGTGAAAAACGCAAGGCTTGAAATGGATGTAAAATTTGAAATACTTTTTGAAAAAATAGTTTCTCAAACAGTGACTAGTGAAGTTCCCCTAACTTGAGAACATCTTATTGCTTGGAAGATATTTCCTACTTCAAAACATGATCTTCCCCAGTACAAAAATACTTGTGTCTATTTGCTTCTTAGATTGTAATGAAAATCAAAGCTATGAAGAAAAAACATAAATAACTAAATAACCTTTAGATAATAAAATCTTTCATTTATACTTCTAGAACTTTTCATAAAGTTTTAATAGCAAAATGTGTTCCTTATTTTGTGCAAGTTTAAATGAGCATGCTGATGTGTCTGAAAACTGGAAATGAATTCAAATACCTTTCACCCCTAAGTGAGACAGTGTAATACTACCAATGTGAAAAACACAAAGGCTTGAAATTGTTGTTAAATTTGAAATGCTTTTTAATTCATTAGTTTCCCAAGCAGTGACTTTTTCAGTCCCCTTAAATTGGGAACATCTAATTGATTGGAAAATTGCTGTTACTTCAAAACTTGATCTTCCATGATACAGACCTACTTGTGTCTAATTGCTTCTTGGATTGCAATGAAAAGCAAAGCCATAAAGAAAATATCACGTAAGTAACTAAAAACTTCAAGGAAATGATCTCTTTCATGTGCACACATAATAATTTTTCTAAAGTTGTGATGTCAAATGTGTTTTTGATTGTGTGCAAGTTTAATGAGCATGCTCAAGTGTCTGAAAGTTATAAGTGATTTTTACATGCCTTTAAGGAAAGTGCTATCCTTTAACATTAGAGGCATGAAAGGTTAAGGCAATCCAAACTAAAAAATCAGCTCTGAACTTCACAAAGTGACAAAATAGGTGTTGTGGTAGAGAATGAACTAAATTACAAAATAGAAATGATGAATTTGATTCCAAGAATGAATTTATTGGAAAATGTGTCTTGAGTTTAAATGTTTTGTTATTAACTTAACTGAAATTAGGCAAACTAATCTGACTGATATCAAATTGCCATTAACTGTGCTTTGTGTCTAACATTTCTTTGGAATTTAGTGAAAAGCCAATTTTGAGTTTGAATGTATTTTATCAATTTGGCTAAAATCAAAGAAAAGTAATTTGATTGATATGCAATTTCTAATCTAGCAGCTAGCAGGGTGGACATCATCTTCAAAACCCCTTCTTGAAGATGATGTCCACCCTGCTAGCTGCCCGCTTCTCCGGATTGGCCGAGGAAAGGAATCTCCTTCCCGAGTTCCAATTCGGATTCCGGAGAAGCCGCTCAACCACCTCGGCAGCCACTCTCCTCTACGAAATCGTGCACGCAAACATCAGCACTAAGAGGAGAGTATACGGATGCTTTGTGGATTTCTCCAAAGCATTTGACAGGGTGGACCGAACGCGGTTATTCCTCAAACTCCAACTATGGGGAATTCCGCGTTCAATATGTGTCCTGCTTGCCAAGATCTATGCAGGACTCAAATGCTCCATTCGTTCTGGTGAGGACCTATCCCCCTGCTACTTCACATCCATCGGCCTTCCGCAGGGGGATCCACTATCGCCAATCCTTTTCAACCTCTATGTATCCGACCTGCCCGAAGCCCTTTCTCACCAAGGCCCCATCATCAACAACAATAGCATACAATACTTACAATATGCAGACGACCTGGTTCTCTTGGCTGATTCAGCCGTGGAATTGCAAAATGCCATCAATGCTCTCCATGGTTATTGCCAGGAGAACGGCCTTCAAGTCAACACCATCAAGACGAAGGCCATGGTTTTCCATAAAGGTTGTCTGCCTCCCACCTCCTTCCACATCAACAATAGTCCGATTGAAATCGTCAAGTTTTTTAACTATGTCGGTTTCACTTTCACCACCCAACTCTCCTTCACCAAACACCTCAACATCGCAATAACCAAGGCCAAGGCCAGGATCGGATACATATACAATAGACTTCCAATCAAGAACCTCCCTCTTCCAATAGTCCTTCAACTCTTCCGGACCTACATCACCCCCATCTTCCTCTACGGCCTGCATCTCTGGCTTCCCAACTCCGCCCAATCCGCCCTCAAATCCGCCGATGCCACCTTCACCAAATTCCTGAAAAGATACCTCTGCATGCCCCAATATGCCAATAATGCATGGACGCATTTCATATGCGAAACCGAGCCCTTCACCATCGGGTTGGCAAGGTTAGTGTCCAACAGTGTTAGGAACCTGACCTTTCCGGAGGTGATGTCCGGACATTTGCTGTCCTTCCCGGTCAAGGACTTGACAACACCCTATTGTCCTTGGCCCGACATCCCTTCGGAATATTGGCGGTCACGCACCTTCGTCCGGCTTCCTGCCCAACTCCATCAACGACGGGAACTGACGAAGGATCTGTTCAATCTGACCCACCCCCTCTACTGCAATAACCAAGATTTTCACCATCTACCGCTACCCAACTGTATCTGTTCTGTTTGTCAATCTCCGCTTCCTTTCTTCCATGTGCACTGAAACGTATTCTAGTCAGTTCATCTGTGATATCACTTTCTAGTCGACCATTTTAACGTTTTTACCAACTGACATGTCACCATTGATTATATATGATAGAACATATATCTATATATTTTTTGCATATTTATACACCCTGACATGACCATGAGTCACAATAAAACTTATTATTATTATTACTAATCAAACATTTCAACATGTACTTAAATTACTTGCCAAATTCCTTATCAAGCAAATTTTCTCACATTTTGTGTATTTGTAAGTATAGAAAACAAAGTCTTAATAACCTTTTATGAGGTTATCATGTAATAAACCAACTTTTAGGAATGACAGTTTTGGAGGGATGAAAAAATTATCTTCTTGGGAGAACAAGCACATAAAGTTGAGCATCATCAAATATTTTAAAGATTCACTTAACATGTTTTAAATCTCAATAGTCAATTCAAAGACTATGCACTTATGATAGTTTGAAGCAATCAAGCACTTGCAACAATGTGCTTAAAATTTATTGAGGAATGCATTTCTAGACAAGTTTGCCTCTGCACTATAACTATCCATTAGAAACATATACCAATACGAACTTTAAGTCAAGTTTTGTTCATTTGAAACATCTTTACATGATCATAGGTTGAAAAGTCTTTTGCCAAGAAGCAGACCCCACAAGTTGTTTTTACAAGTGTCCAAAACACTGAAAAAATTATTAGCAAGAGCAGCAACTTAAACAGAAGTAAGTCTGGAGTGTCATCTACACAGTTTACAATATCATTGTATACCTTACTTTTAGACTATTTGTGCATGAATGGTTGAACCAGTCATGCACTTATAACTCTCACATGGTCCTTTGGTTTGAAAAGAAATGTTTCATTCATTATGTTAAGAAATTATTCCTGCACTTAAGTTGCATTTCGATAGGCCTGCTCTCGGTCAGGCAAAATAAAATCTGGTTTCCAACCAACGTCCATATCTCTAGAGGTCCATGGGATATCGTAATATCAAAAATATCGAAATTCGATTACTTTTTGCAAGCAACTTGATCAATTGAAATGAAGTATTTGTAATCGTGTTTAATTACTTTTGAGACCAATATAATTGTAATTGCAATCAACTCCATCTTAAGAGTATTTGACACTGGGGTGCCAATAACAGGCTCTGTCTATTGTTGTCAGATGCCAGCTTCTTTGAATGATGATTCACCAATATTTAACTACTCTCAGGAGCATTCAACATGTAAAGCAACTGATTTTTGAACTTTTTTAGTGCCAAACAGCTCAACCACACCCTTCAGAGTCCTTTTTATAAGGTAACAGAAAACGTCAGACATATTAGATTTTCTGAAAAAACTCACTTTTTTGGGGGGGAGGGGGAGGGGGGGCGGATTTTTTAATACCGCTACAAGAAATGGGATTCCCTATAAAGAGAGTTGATGATTAATATAGTTTATAAAATAACCGTTTATAAGAAATTTTTATCTGCCAATGAGTTACTACTGTTGGCAGATCTGTGCAACCCTTGAATAGTGGGTTGGTCAGGAATAGTATTTAAGAATTTGTCCAATCCTGCCTTAAATGCTGTTAGAGGATCAGCTCTTACATATTCCCGACAAAGACTAATGGGCAACAAATTGAACAACGAAGGAGCCCGATAAAAAAGAGAGGAGGACTTCATTGATCGAACTAGCCTCGATTCCCTTGGAAACTTTGGAATTCTAGACAATGACCCACCTTTTGGCGCCGTTTCTAGAAAACACAGAGATAAACAAACCTCCTGAAAAATGGAAGTCAGCCTATTTATGGCGTCATCTATGAATGGTTCCTGCTTCAGAATGAAAATCAAGTCCAATTCTTCCAATCTTTCAACAATAAGAGGCCAATGTTCCTCTTTGAACTTGAACTTTGCCAGGCCCACCTTTTAAACAGGTTTAACTCTAGAGCTCGCCGGCTTTTGATTAATGGTCGAAGACAGCGATGCTGTTTTCGAAATGAGAATGAACCCTCAGCTATATCAGGGTGATTGGAAAAAACTAAGTCCAGAACAGTCTTTGCTCTGGTTGCAACACCAACGTGTTGAGAGAGATTACGCAAAATCGCAAACTCTTCCAATTTTTCGAAAGACAGCGATGTTGTTTCGAAATGGGAATGTACCCATCCGGACTAACCTCCCACTCAACAATGCTAGCCGGAAAATTGAAGTCGCCAACTACGAAACAAACTTCTCGATCTCACTCCTTTCCAATGAATTGGAGGGCTGATAGAAATGAGGAAGAGCTACAAGAAACTTTGAAACGCTCATTCCTTTCAAAAACTGATGTGACAAATAAATGCCATTAATAAAAGTAATGGTAAGCACATAGTTTGCAATAACCAACCTTCAGCTTGATATTTTGTCTTTCTTTTAGCAAGATCCAACTTCTTCGTACTCTTTGTTAGCAGTATTTAACTAATAGTGATTTTGCTGCGTTTCCAAACCAGCAAAAACTGTTGGAATATCTTTTGCAAGTAATAAAAGTTTAAATCTTCGCAAATTGTCGTCATTTTTTTTCTAAATCTATAAGAACTTATCTTCCAATGAAGAAATAATGATTTGCATCTTTATCATGAGGTAAAACCCATCTTAAGGCCAGTTGAAAAGATACAAAAAACCATTCGGAACGGGAATTCACTCGCCCAACTCCAAGACTATCACGAGAGTGTGTGCCGATGCGTTTGCGAGTAAAAGCGTACCTATAAAACCGGCAACACATATTTCAATAGCATCCACTTTTGGTTCAATCATCTATCCATCAACATGAAGGTATCTCGTCACTGATGAGTTAGTCACAACACTAAAAAAGAAAAACATAAATAGGCTGCACTATACCCATGAATTGTGATGATTTTTAAAAGGCCGTCTTTATTGACCCATATTACTTTTTCAGGCTTTCGTCGCTGTTCTATCCCTCTTGGCTTTGGCCGTCGCTGATCAATCCAGCCATCAAACCATTAAGCAAGGCAATGCCCCCGCTGTCCACACCTCCATCCACAAGCCCCATGGTGGCTCTCATGCCCATGTCGTGAGCCAACCCTCTGCTCAACCCAATGAGGTCAACCAGGCATACAACGAGGAGAAGTACACTGCTGCTGCCCATGCTCCCAGCCACGAGGTCCGCACCCCCGCTTACCACACCCCTGTGTACCACCCTGCCCCTGCCTACAAGCCCGCTCCTTATAAGCCCGCTCCTTACCACCCTACTCCTTCTTACCACCCTACTCCTTCTTACAAGCCCGCTCCTTACCATCCAACTCCTGCTTACAAGCCCGCTCCTTACCACCCAACTCCCGCTTACAAGCCTGCTCCCGCCTACAAGCCCGCCCCTGCTTACACTCCCGCCCCTTATCACCCTGCCCCATCTTACAAG
The DNA here is from genome assembly GCA_010645155.1 of Tigriopus japonicus. NCBI lineage: Eukaryota > Metazoa > Arthropoda > Copepoda > Harpacticoida > Harpacticidae > Tigriopus > Tigriopus japonicus. The sequence goes on from JAAGOF010000199.1 coordinate 38,472, forward strand.
CCCGCCCCTTACCACCCTGCTCCTGCTCATGGTCATGGGGATGAGTATGAGACCGCCCCTGTCTACCAATACGGTTATGCCGTGGCCGATGACTACTCTGGCGCCAACTTTGCCCAAAACGAGAACCGTGACAACTACGCCACCAACGGCGAATACCGTGTTGCTCTTCCCGATGGTCGCACCCAAATTGTGAGCTATAACGTGGCTGATGCTTACTCCGGCTATGTGGCTGATGTCAGATACGAGGGAGAGGCCAAATACGAGCCTTACCACCCCTCCCCTAAGCCCGCTTACCACCCTGCCCCTGCTTACCACGCTTAAGTCTGACATGTTGATGATATTTATCATGAAGAATATTTATCAATAAATTTCCCAAACTTTACGGCGTCTATTCAATGATAAAGGACATATCTGAATGGCCATATTTGAGGAAATTTTTTTTTTGAAAGTGTGTAAATGTTGCACAAAGGAGTCTTTATCATGTCAAATATTTTGGGCAAATATTTAAAAAGATCCAAAGAGATTCCTTTTTGGGAGAGCATTAGTACTGAATTTCATAATATGGCATCACTGAAGTTCAGTGCATTTTTTGTTCCTTTTGTATTACATTGTGCAGAAAGGGGAATTGAAATAGTAAAATTTAGCAATCAGTACGTCAGTATTTTTTTTTAATTTGATGCACAAGCATGAATTTAGTTACAATTACTGTTTCAAGCTGGATTTGGCTCTACGTTTTGATAAATCAACGGGTCAAAATCCAAATCCAGTGCAATTTAACTTTTTTGGCAAGCCTGAATGAAGTCATTCATTCAATCTCCTTGCCCATCTGCCAGTTTGCGCTCCGTTACCTTAGCGGGAAATTTCAAAATTGAATGAATTTATTGGAAAATGTGTCTTGAGTTTAAATGTTTTGTTATTAACTTAACTGAAATTAGGCAAACTTATCTGACTGATATCAAATTGCCATTAACTGTGTTTGTGTCTAACGTTTCTTTGGAATTTAGTGAAAAGCCAATTTTGAGTTTGAATGTATTTTATCAATTTGGCTAAAATCAAAGAAAAGTAATTTGATTGATATGCAATTTCAAATCAAACATTTCAACATGTACTTAAATTACTTGCCAAAACACCTTTTCAAGCTAATTTTCTCATATTTTTCGTATTTGTAAGTATAGAAAACAAAGTCTTGATAACCTTTTATGAGGTTATCATGTAATAAACCAACTTTTAGAAATGACTTTTAGAACTAGTTTTGGAGGGATAAAAAATTATCTTCTTGGGAGTATAAGCACATAAAGTTGAGCATCATCAAATATTTTAAAGATTCACTTAACATGTTTTAAATCTCAATAGTCAATTCAAAGACTATGCACTTATGATAGTTTGAAGCAATCAAGCACTTGCAACAATGTGCTTAAAATTTATTGAGGAATGCATTTCTAGACAAGTTTGCCTCTGCACTATAACTATCCATTAGAAACATATTCCAATACGAACTTTAAGTCAAGTTTTGTTCATTTGAAACATCTTTAAATTATCATTGGTTGGAAAGTCTTTTGCCAAGAAGCAGACCCCACAAGTTGTTTTTACAAGTGTCCAAAACACTGAAAAAATTATTAACAAGAGCAGCAACTTAAACAGAAGTAAGTCTGGAGTGTCATCTACACAGTTTACAATATCATTGTATACCTTACTTTTAGACTATTTGTGCATGAATGGTTGAACCAGTCATGCACTTATAACTCTCACATGGTCCTTTGGTTTGAAAAGAAATGTTTCATTCATTATTTTAAGAAATTATTCCTGCACTTAAGTTGCATTTCGATCGGCCTGCTCTCGGTCAGGCAAAATAAAATCTGGCTTCCGACCAACGTCCATATCTCTAGAGGTCCATGGTATATCGTAATATCAAAAATATCGAAATTCGATTACTTTTTGCACGCAATTGTGGAATAAACTTGATCAATTGAAATGAAGTATTTGTAATCGTGTTTAATTACTTTTGAGACCAATATACGTAATTGTAATTGCAATCAACTCCATCTTAAGAGTATTTGACACTGGGGTGCTAATAACAGGCTCTGTCTATTGTTGTCAGATGCCAGCTTCTTTGAATGATGATTCACTAATATTTAACTACTCTCAGGAGCATTGCAACATGTAAAGCAACTAATTTTTGTACTTTTTTTTTGCCAAACAGCTCAACCACGCCCTTCAGAGTCCTTTTTATAAGGTAACAGAAAACGTCAGACATATTAAAGACACTGCAATAACCAAAAGTTTCATCATCTACCTCTACCCAACTGCATCTGTGCTGTCTGTCAATCTCCTCTTCACTTCTTTCATGTGCACTGAAATGATTCTAGTCAACTCAAGTGTGATATCACAATTTAATCATCTATTGATACGTTTTAACCATTGACATGTCTTTTAATCATGTAAATGATGATACATGTATTTTTTTTTATTTTTGACTTATTTTACACGCCATGACATGACCAAGAGTCGCAATAAACATTCATTCATTCATATTAGATTTTCTGAAAAAACTCCATTTTTTGGGGGGGGCGTATTTTTAATACCGCTACAAGCAATGGGATTCCCTATAAAGAGAGTTGATGATTAGTATAGTTTATAAAATTACCGTTTATAAGAAATTTTATCTACCAATGAGTTACTGTTGGCAGATCTGTGCAACCCTTGAATAGTGGGTTGGTCAGGAATAGTATGTAAGAATTTGTCCAATCCTGCCTTAAATGCTGTTAGAGGATCAGCTCTTACATATTCCCGACGAAGACTAATGGGCAACAACTTGAACAATGAAGGAGCCCGATAAAAAAGAGTGGAGGACTTCATTGATCGAACTAGCCTCGATTCCCTGGGAAACTTTGGAATTCTAGACAATGGCCCACCTTTTGGCGCCCTTTCTGGAAATCACAGAGATAAATAAACCTCCTGAAAAATGGAAGTCAGCCTATTTATGGAGTCATCTATGAACGGTTCCGGCTTCAGAATGAAAATCAAGTCCAATTCTTCCAATCTTTCAACAAAAAGAGGCCAATGTTCCTCTTTGAACTTGAACTTTGCCAGGCCCACCTTTTGAACAGGTTTAACTCTAGAGCTCGCCGGCTTTTGATTAATGGTCGAAGCCAGCAATGCTGTTTTCGAAATGGGAATGTACCCATCCGGACTAACCTCCCACTCAACAATGCTAGCCGGAAAATTGAAGTCGCCAACTACGAAACAAACTTCTCGATCTCACTCCTTTCCAATGAATTGGAGAGCTGATAGAAATGAAGAAGAGCTACAAGAAACTTTGAAACGCTCATTCCTTTTAAAAACTGATGTGACAAATTAGTGCCATTAATAAAAATGATGGTAAGCACATAAATGGCAATAACCAACCTTCAGCTTGATATTTTGTCTTTCTTTTAGCAAGATCCAACTTCTTCGTACTCTTTGTTAGCAATATTTAACTAATAGTGATTTTGCTGCGTTTCCAAACCAGCAAAAACTGTTGGAATATCTTTTGCAAGTAATAAAAGTTTAAATCTTCGCAAATTGTCGTCATTTTTTTTCTAAATCTATAAGAACTTATCTTCCAATGAAGAAATAATGATTTGCATCTTTATCATGAGGTAAAACCCATCTTAAGGCCAGTTGAAAAGATACAAAAAACCATTCGGAACGGGAATTCACTCGCCCAACTCCAAGACTATCACGAGAGTGTGTGCCGATGCGTTTGCGAGTAAAAGCGTACCTATAAAACCGGCAACACATATTTCAATAGCATCCACTTTTGGTTCAATCATCTATCCATCAACATGAAGGTATCTCGTCACTGATGAGTTAGTCACAACACTAATAAGGAAAAACATAAATAGGCTACACTATACCCATGAATTGTGATGATTTTTAAAAGGCCGTCTTTATTGACCCATATTACTTTTTCAGGCTTTCGTCGCTGTTCTATCCCTCTTGGCTTTGGCCGTCGCTGATCAATCCAGCCATCAAACCATTAAGCAAGGCAATGCCCCCGCTGTCCACACCTCCATCCACAAGCCCCATGGTGGCTCTCATGCCCATGTCGTGAGCCAACCCTCTGCTCAACCCAATGAGGTCAACCAGGCATACAACGAGGAGAAGTACACTGCTGCTGCCCATGCTCCCAGCCACGAGGTCCGCACCCCCGCTTACCACACCCCTGTGTACCACCCTGCCCCTGCCTACAAGCCCGCTCCTTATAAGCCCGCTCCTTACCACCCTACTCCTTCTTACCACCCTACTCCTTCTTACAAGCCCGCTCCTTACCATCCAACTCCTGCTTACAAGCCCGCTCCTTACCACCCAACTCCCGCTTACAAGCCTGCTCCCGCCTACAAGCCCGCCCCTGCTTACACTCCCGCCCCTTATCACCCTGCCCCATCTTACAAGCCCGCCCCTTACCACCCTGCTCCTGCTCATGGTCATGGGGATGAGTATGAGACCGCCCCTGTCTACCAATACGGTTATGCCGTGGCCGATGACTACTCTGGCGCCAACTTTGCCCAAAACGAGAACCGTGACAACTACGCCACCAACGGCGAATACCGTGTTGCTCTTCCCGATGGTCGCACCCAAATTGTGAGCTATAACGTGGCTGATGCTTACTCCGGCTATGTGGCTGATGTCAGATACGAGGGAGAGGCCAAATACGAGCCTTACCACCCCTCCCCTAAGCCCGCTTACCACCCTGCCCCTGCTTACCACGCTTAAGTCTGACATGTTGATGATATTTATCATGAAGAATATTTATCAATAAATTTCCCAAACTTTACGGCGTCTATTCAATGATAAAGGACATATCTGAATGGCCATATTTGAGGAAATTTTTTTTTTGAAAGTGTGTAAATGTTGCACAAAGGAGTCTTTATCATGTCAAATATTTTGGGCAAATATTTAAAAAGATCCAAAGAGATTCCTTTTTGGGAGAGCATTAGTACTGAATTTCATAATATGGCATCACTGAAGTTCAGTGCATTTTTTGTTCCTTTTGTATTACATTGTGCAGAAAGGGCAACTGAAATAGTAAAATTTAGCAATCAGTACGTCAGTATTTTTTTTAATTTGATGCACAAGCATGAATTTAGCTACAATTACTGTTTCAAGCTGGATTTGGCTCTACGTTTTGATAAATCAACGGGTCAAAATCCAAATCCAGTGCAATTTAACTTTTTTGGCAAGCCTGAATGAAGTCATTCATTCAATCTCCTTGGCAATTTGTTGTCGAATAAACTTCAGAATGAGGCTGCCATATGTCACGTTTCCTAAAACACTTACGCTAATTTGAAAAGTTACATCGTACAGATTATTTAAGCTTAACTCTCCATTTTTGACTCAAATTAAACGAAAGAAAGGAATAAAAATTGTAGCATTTCTTGCGTTCTTGACCTCATTCTTAGTGAGAATTTTATAGTTTTCTATGGTCACAAATATGACTGCAAATGCTTAAGTGGTTTCAAAATTTGTGTAACACAAGGGCATCTTAATATCTCCGGACGAGTTACAGAACTACAGCTTAAGGCCTGCCATTTTGTTTTAAACTGAAAGGTTATTTTATTGCAGTAAATGTTCCGGTGAATTTTCATTGTTGTAACTTCGCCGTAAGTGGTATTCTGTAATAAATCCTTCGTTGAGTCATCCTTGGTTAATAATGTCATGCTACTATGCACTGCAGACATTCTTTTCCTATTTTTCATTTTGTTTTTTAGGGTTTGGATTGTCGATTCAAGATTTATTGAGCGAAAAGTTGTCGTCCTTTATATCTTGATATTTAATCTTACATGATGATCTTTCAATAACATGTTAATTTTTTTCTGTTTGATTTTTTCTGCCTGTGGATATGAACAAAATTTAGAAAAGAGACTTGTAACCAAACTAGAATCAATCCTAAGTAATCACTAGGGACCAAAATATGTTTTTGTTTATGTCAGTTGCATCTTCTTGAGGCATAATTTTGGAAAAAAACGAGTATATTTTGAGAGTAAAAAATAATAAGTATCCCTTTTTGGCGTTCTTCAGTTATCAGCATTCATCTACCAAGTATCCTTTCAGCAAGAACTTGCTCTGGGGAAAACGGGATGAACCAGGGGATAACGTGGATAAATCGTGGAATAAATAAAATAAATTGAAAATTGTATTGTTAAATCAACCACATGCAAAGGATGCCTTCAAACAAGGCCAAATGCATGAAATTTACCAAAAACAAATTCGATGTTAAAAAAAAAATTGATGTAGTCTATCTTGACTTTGCCAAGGCATTTGATAAGGTAGATCATGGTCTTTTGCTCAATCAACTCAAAGAGTTTGGGGTCCAGGGTAAGGTCCTGACTTGGATTGATAGTTTTATGAGCGAAAGGAAGCAGATAGTTAAAGTTGAAGAATCTTTTAGCGGCATGTATGATGTCAAGTCAGGTGTTCCGCAAGGTTCATTTTTAGGTCCGCTCTTGTTTATTCTCTTTATTGCTCCTCTCCAGAAGTTTAGAACAAAAGCCAGTATTTCTTCATATGCTGATGACACAAAATTAGTTTGTGGAAGGAACGGTCAGGACTCAAAATGTTTAGTTGAGGACTTGGAGAAAATCTACTCTTGGGTTGGCGAGAGTAATATGGCATTGAACGGGATAAATTCCGCACAATGACGTATGGGGCGTCAAAATTAGATGTTCCACTCAAAGACAATGGAGGTTCTGATATTAAGCAGGTCTCGTCCATGAGGGATTTAGGAGTTGTCGTCCAAGATGATGGAAAGTTTGATGAGCATATCCAGTTGAAAGTGGGGAAGGCATTTCAAACATGTCTGGATCTATCGCACTTTCAAGTCCAGAGATAGTATTACAATGCTAACTCTGTACAAGTCGATTGTTCAGCCGCATCTTGAATATGCCTCACCCTTTTGGGCTCCAATGAGTTCAGCAGGTTTGCAAAAGGTCAAGCAGGTCCAAAGATGTTTTACTAGGAACATCACAGGAATGAGAGAGCTCTCGTATTACAGCAATTACTAGTGACGTCATATTTTTTGGCGGGAAAAAAAGTTCGGAAGACCTGTGTTTCTGATGAGTGTGCGAGGTAACTAAAACGAAGGTTTTGGCCTGGTGATTGCAACAATGCCTTTCTTATCTGCACAACTTGAAGTTGAAATAGCAATTCTTGACATTGTATTTGCAAAAAAGAATGTTTTGTTGCTTTTATCTAAAATTTCGCTACATAAGTTGAGAGGGTTCTTCCGAACTTTGAAATTAGGAATACCTGACTTTGAATAACAAGATGGCCAGAGGTGATCGGTTCCTGGGGCAACTAAATCAAAAAACAAATGATTTGTTTAATTTAAGGCTTCCAATTTCTCCATTTGTTTTCAAATTACTTTGCAATGCTTCTCAACATACATCAACCATGCCATTGCCCATAAACGCATCATTTTTCAAAAATCTGGCCCTTGAAAACTGAGATTTTTTTGGCAAGCCTACACTGTTAACGGCAGTTAGAGACGGCAGCAAGTCCGTAAAATGATACGGTAATCACTCCCATTGGGAGAGGCTCCAGAAGTTAGGGCTGTACAGTACTCAGAGAAGGTATGAAAGGTATCTGATACTGTATGTTTTCAAGAGCATTCATGGGCTCTGTCCTAACCCCGGATTTGAGATTAGTTGTAGCGATCTTAGAGGTTTTACGTGCGCTCTGAGAGCACCTCCAAATCCTAAGGAATCAAGGCTAGTTCGAACAATGAAGTGCTCCTCTCTTCTTTATCGGGCTCCTTCATTGTTCAATTTGTTGCCTATTTGCCTTCGTCGGGAATATGTAGGAGCTGATCCTCTAACCGCATTTAAGGCAGGATAGGACAAATTTTTTAATACTATTCCTGACCAACCAACGCACTATTCAATCAAGGGTTT
>JAAGOF010000199.1:48717-90533 GCA_010645155.1 Tigriopus japonicus
CCGCTCTACTTATGACTCATTTTTAAAGTACATTGATCAAAAAGGAGACATCCCTGATCTTTCAGGGTGGTTTGGTCTTGGACTAGTGGATTTGCTTTCATTTTCTGAAACTCAATGATTGGCAATTTTACCAACTGGCGAGCTTAGGAACTTTGGAAAGTGATTTTTCCAATAAATACAACGCATTTGCTACAATCAGTTTCATTTTGCTTATATTCTACTGATCCTGTTTATGTCTCGTCACTTTGATCGGTATGTTGTGATGATTTTAGCCGGAAAAGGATTTGTTTATCTTATCAGTCACAAATTGAGGGTGACTACTGACCTAAACTGAATTGAAATACTTGAGAATCTAATTGTGTGAATTTAACATCATAAAAAATTCCATGAAGTCTGCAGCGGCCTACACTCTTACTTTACAAACAAAGAACCAACAATAAAAGTAATTCTGATATCCACCAAAAAGAGCTGACAAAATAATTCACCATTCATGTTTCAGGTCACCATACCAATTGCCATAAAGGTGATCGTGGAGAGCGATTTAAGAATAAACCAAAGAATGCAAAGTGATTAAACAGTCTCCACTGAAAAAGCAATTTGAGATTCAAATGATCAACAGCTATGATATTGTATTATTGGGAGGATGAAGAGTACTTTTTAACAAGGCATGCTGAGATTGATGGGATTGAAAACACAACCAAAATTTTTTTTCTTTAACGTTATGACAAGACAGTCCGTCTTCCGGTTCGGTTTTAGACTCGAGAGTTCGGGGTGGTTCGGTTCGTTTTTAATTCGGTTCATTGAGTTCGAAACTCGAAAACTTGCTCGAAATCAATCAGAACTGCCAAGAACTGTTTTCTTCGTTGTAGAGTGGAAAAATAGTTCTTGGCATTGGAGGAGGAATTTCAAGGATCTACAGTTCTACACTTTATCTTACCGTATCGGGCCAATGGGACACTGTAATCGCATGCGTTTTCTTTTCTTACCGCTGGAGCTACCACCCCAACTTCAATCCGCCTGTCTTAGCTTGGAAGAAGCGAGAGTGCTTCAGTTAAAACGTGATAAATCCCTTCTGTGGTAGGCCTTTTGCCAAAATGAGAACAGAATTGACTAGGGTAGAGACATATGTATGTCAACTTATTTATTCCAATTAACTGAAGCACTCTCGCTTCTCCCAAGCTAAGACAGGCAATTGAAGTTGGGGTGGTGGCTCCAGCGGTAAGAAAAGAAAACGCATGCGATTGCAGTGTCCCATTGGGTCGCCAATAAAATGAAACTTCCTCCACCGGATTTTGGCCATTACTCCCTTCCTTTGCAGGTGCATAAATAGTATTTAAGACAAGTTTGGAATTTTTTTTATGTACTTTTCCTGATCAACCCAATATTCAAGGGTTGTAGAGATCTGCCTACAGTAACTGGTTGGTAGACCAAATATACAAATGTTCAGTTTATGCAATTACGTTCATGATAAAATTTCTTTTCAGGGAATCCTATTCCTTGACATGACTCCTTAACAGGACATTGCAATGGCTTTAAAAATTCGGATAAATAACAACCTATCCGCCTTCATTTATTTTTAGTTTCACAGAAACACCCATTTCATGCACTACAATATGGTGATTTTTTTTTTGCGAATTTCCTACAACCGCTACAGAGAATGCGATTCCCTGTAAATAAGGATATCTCCCGACAGCTTCAATCCGATCCCCAACAGGATTCGAACCGACGCTGTCTGGGGAAGCACTTACACTCTGCTCTAATAATAACGCATTAGCACGCGCGGCCACTCGGGCTTCCTTATAAGGATTTCTCCCGACAGCTTCAATGGATGAGTGTAATCGAACGAATTCAGCTGTGGATTCTGGGGACAAAATGACTAGGGATGGGTCAGAACTAGGTTCTGACATTTTACAGGTTCAGTTTGCTACGTGAGGAACAAATTCTTATTTGAATTGATTGTCAAAATGAAGAAAACGAGTTGGGCTAACGAATTTTGATTAAATTTTATGGAGGGTGAGTCTCGACTCCGACGCATCCCTAGCCATTTTGGCCCCAGAATCCCCAGCTGAATTCGTTCGATTACACTTATCCATTCTATTTCCGTCAGGAGTCGGACATCGGCCGTCTGGGGAAGCACTTACGCAACCTACACGCTTATACGCTCGGCTATTCTGGCTTCCTTATTTGCATTTATCATGAACACCTTAATTTCACTGGCCTCTCAGGCTGGCGAAAAGAATCGTGATTTCCAGTAGGAACAAATCAACAACGTTCCTCTGGAAACGAAACCTTGTCTATGTTGCCTTGAATACGTATTTCAATTTTCAGCTCAATCCAACTTCGGAGTCAAAAGTTATGCTCTCTCAAAGTTGAGTGCAAATCCTACTGAGATCGAATGAAGTAGCCCTTTTCTGGTAATATCTTTTTCTTTTTTTTCTCTTTCGACGTCTACGGAATACAAGTAACAGACCTGGAACATTAGCTTTAAGTAAATTCACTTGAGGTAACTGTCTTTTGAGATTTGTATGCATTTATTTCTTGACTAGGTTTAACAAACCACCCCACCGAGCACTTTCTTATCTTCTCATTTTGGCTACCCTACTGTTCCTCTGCACTTTGGCCTAGCTGACCAGCACAGATATGTGGATAAAAGGGCTAGATTCTACTAGATTTGTGATAAGTATTTCCTTCAACGCCCTCTACCTTTCTCCTTCCTAAGCGTACTCTTTCCTACCTCTTCCAATACCGGTTATTTTCGTTCTACCTCTTTGTCCAACCACTTCTTCTCCGACTCCATATTGAATTACACGTACACTTTGATATCTCATCAATTTGGAATTGTTCACAACCTCTATTCGTAATCGCATTCATTTTTCAAGTAGTTGTAATCAATTTTACTTGAGATCAGCGTAATTTTGTATTGTATTGTATTTCAGAAATATTTTGTTCAATTTGAAGGCAAATATTTTGTTCATTTGAAGGCATTGGTGAATAAGATGAGATCTCAATTTTTACACATCAGTTTAATGAACGGATATTTCTCAGGTCCTGGATAAGCTTTAGCTTGTTTTCACCAGAAACTGGACACGAGAGAGACAGATAATTGATTATGTTAATAGTTGGAAAGAGGAAGAGAAGGAGGAAGAGAAAACATGAGTGTTAAGGTCAGCGGTCACTTTCTTCTCTTCCTTCATTGTTCTTCTTTTTTCTCGTCACACTTTTCTGTTGGAGAAACTAGTTTGGTGTAGTGATGTGACTTGGGCAAGTAATGAGTCATCACAGACACCCCAAGCACAAGTTGTTGACAAGCATTACTTGGGCAATACACCAATACACTTGGCAAGCTCAAGGAACATTGGAAGAAGCAGTTGCCGGCAGTTGCTCTTAGAAGATTTCAGATGCTTGCAGTGTGACTTAGAAGAAAAGAATGTCAAGTTGCATTTTCGATGATCTTTTGACCTTAATAATTTAGCAATAAATAGTGGAAGTGATACAAAAAAATATTTCAATTTGGATAGCATTTGCAAAACCATGTTTTTTCTTTAGTTTCCGTTCTAAGCCACACATGAATTCACTTTTCGGGCCAATCAAGAATGAGATTTAACAGTCACACTTGGGAACAAGCTCGGTCACTCAGAGTTGCTAGAAAAAAATATAAGATGCCAACTCTTTTTTTTTTTGAAATATTCTCAAAAGCTTTTGCATTTCTCGATACAAAAGCTTTGAATTGTGTATTTTCATCTAAAAATCCATCCTAACAAGGGCATGGGCCCTATTTCGCTGAAACTTTCTGGTTAATTGAAATTCTGATGCCGAAGGTTTAGTCTTCATTCCTAGCAAATTTGGCAAACCTGTAAGGTGGGAAAAATACTTGTACAGGCACCCAAGTAGACCCAAGTTTCGGCAAGTCCAAGGTACTGTACCGGACCGCTTGCCCAAGCTCCTGTTTGCCTCCCATCACTAGTTTGGTGGAAGGAATCATATTTCTGAGTGAGAACAAGAAGAACAAGATCGTGATCGCCATTTTGAATATCGTGCCTAATATGTTTGTAAGTTTTATTTATATTTATTTTCTATTTATTTATATTTATGGATATTATTCTATCAAATACAGGAAACCGTTACGTTCTAAGAAAACGAGTATTCGACATTTTGGCGGCGATTATATATATATATATTATTTTCACTCAGAAACTTGTAGAAGCGCTTGACGCGATTATTTGAGCATTGAGTTGAGGGGTAAACGTTGAATGAAATCATGGGATTCGCATTCAGACCCGCCTTGTTCCCCTTTTGTTGGTTGGCTACCTTTGCATGCCAACATTTGCCCTCGCGGAGTAGTGCTGCAAAAGTCCCGGTCTTAGTTCCACCCGAGAAACCCTCTGTAATAGGTGGTCCCCGAATTGATTTGATCGAAAACGTCAACGTGACCTTAACATGTGTATCCAAAGGTGCCAAACCAGCTCCAGTGATCAAATGGTATGACGAGAATGGTGATTTGATCAGTGATGCCAAAGGGCGTACTGGGCTCATGATTTCCAATTCCCAACTCTTCGCGTCCAAGTCCTCAATCTCTTAGCTGCCGAGCAAGCGTCTGCACAATATCACGTAAAAATGTGAAGCCGGAAATAATGTGGGCGCCAATCAGTCAACCTTTGTCAGATTTCAAGTCAAGTTCGCACCCAATGTCACCGTGGTCCCAGTTCGACAACAAATGCCTTTTCAGGGGGAAAAACTCGAACTCAAATGCTTGACTGAAGCCAACCCTCCACCTTATGCCCAAAAACGTGAACTTTCAGACGATATTCCACCGGGTCCTGACTGGGATCTCCTTCAGGATACCAGAAATATCTCAGTAAATCTCGATCTTCTTGTGGTATGCGAACTTGGTAGAACATCTTTTCCACATCACCCATTACCGCAACCTCTCCCCGACGAAAACGAAGGAGAACTCCCAAAAGACTATTGGTTAAGTCAGGGTTAAGTCTGGTCCCGATAATAGCATGTCATTCAAAGATATCCACCTTTCTAAACACACCTTTTTAATTGAATGTAAAGTGCTAAATCGTGTCTGAGAACGGACGATATCAAAGGCTAAAATAATAGTCGACATTGATCGAGCAGAGAAGGGGTTTTATTAACTTTCGATCTGTTTTTCGGATTGCTGAGTCAATTATGAGAAGAATTTAGGCTAACAAAACAATCTCTAAGTTAGCAAGGAGTGGTGTCGTATTTTTGCATGAGTAAGAGTTGAACTCTTTTTGCAAACTGCCCTCGAGTTAGGGTTGGATCAGGGTTACTGAATTTATTCCATTCATTTGGAAAAGTATAGTTGGGTAATCTTTGCAAAAACATCGATTTTGTCAGTGGAATAATAGATCTCCATCCACCAAGCCGTGGATTGCTTTTCCATTTGTATTGATTGATACTCGTTGGGAGTTCATGATTGAAGGCGTCTCTCACTAATTGAAGCACTTTTAAGGTACGCAAGTCTGGAAGTTTCAGCACGTTTGCTTTACTAAATAGTGCATCGGTATGAGACAACCACTTCGCATTATTTACCCATCTTATAGCTCGTTTCTGATGTAGAGTTAGGGATCTCAATTTGGTACTCTGGCCGTAAAATTGAATGCCATACTCTAATACACTTTTGATTAGGGCATGATAAAGTTGTTTTTTGACTGAGATTGGTATGGACTTGCGTACTCTATTTAAACTAAAAAGTGTTCATCGAAGTCTGTTCGCGATGTACTCTATGTGAGAATGCCAATTCAATCTATTGTCCACTTGCATACCTAAAAACTTAATTGACTTTTCGTTTGAAGCAATTCCACCCACCTCTGTTAAACGACATTTGCTAATAACAATATTAAAACTAAAAGAATTACTAGTGTGATTTATAACCATGAATTTAGTTTTTCGATGTTTAAAGTTAATTCGTTCATTTGAAGCCATTGGAAAATGTTTTGTAGCTGGGAGTTTGCGTTTTCCTCAAGTTTAGATGCTTCACTTTCAAAGCGCTGCAAAGTTGTGTCATCTGCAAACATTGTGGTTTTAAAATTGCTATGACGTGGCATGTCATTTATATATATTAGGAACAATAGTGGTCCAAGAACACTTCCTTGAGGGACTCCACATTCTATTTTCAGTTGTTCTGACCTAACCCCCTTTACTTCTACGAATTGAAATCTTCCAGAGAGGTAATTTTCAAACCACATGAGAGACCCATTACGAAAACCGTAAAATGCTAGTTTTTGAGTTATAACATCATGGTCAACGCAATCAAAAGCTTTTTTTAGATCGAGAAAAATTGCAATTGCTAATTTGCTGTCTTGCTTTTCAAACACGTTGTGAAGGAAATTTTGCACAGCGTGCATTGTGTTATGTTTCTTTCTAAAGCCGTATTGTTCGGGACAAATTAAGTGCTCTTGGTCTAAAAAGTGACTGATTTGTTGATGGACTACCTTTTCTAAGACCGAGTTTTGAAAAACTCGGCAAAATTGGTCGCCGAATTGGTCATTAGTTTTCAACATGCACTTTTTCACCTGTTTTGAAAGGGGGATAACCTTAGCAGTTTTCCACTTCTCAGGAATAAATCCAGTCACAAAAGATATATTGGTCAATCTAGTCAGTGGTACTATTAGGGCTGATGCTATTCCTTTTAGGATTCGATTTGACACACCATCAATTCCAGCACTATTTTTCTGTTAGAGACTATCTATGGCCGCTTAGATGTCTATGCATTAAACTCATTTAAAATAGAAGTTCCGTTGCTCTTGCTTGCCTAATCCGATCGTTATATGGTAATTCGTGATTTAATTAATTAATTGTAATTGTAATTAATTACAAATGAAACAATGTAATTGATGTAGCTTCTTCACATGAGTTTGTTTTCTCCCTGTGTGGTGAGCATTCTCATCCCTACAATGCTTTGTACTTTTGCAACTATACGAAACCATAAAGATGATTTTAGACATCGCAATAAATTCTCATCGCTTAGTTTTTGAAAGTATTGCGTTTAATTATATTTGAAAATAAAGTCATATTATTGTAACTGACTAATTGCATTTTAAAAGTTGTTGACAGGTCTGGATTTCCTTTTGTTTCCAAATTTATTACATTTTTTAGAAGGCCTTGATTTCAATGGAAAATAAAAACAAAAGAACAGTCTTTGCTTAAATAACCAGAAATGAATTTGTTTCACGCGTGGTTCTTCAAAAATCAGATGTGGTTTTATTTGGTCCGGACAAGAGGGTCCGCAGCATATTTTGAATCTGAACTTACCCAGTGACAGTCCGCCTCAAGATGTGGTGAAACATGTTTGCGTCAAATGTGGAGCTATAAAAGGAAGCCAATGAATTCACAAGGCATTAACTTCTGGTTCAACCACATCATCATCAACATGAAGGTAGAGAAATATTTACCAAAAGCACTATAAATGACCCAATCTTAAATCAAAAATGCATTTTCAGACTTTCGTCAGTGTTCTCTCTCTCTTGGCTTTGGCTGCCGCTGACCAATCAAGCCACCAAACCATCAAGCACGGCAATGCCCCCGCAGTCCACACCTCCATCCACAAGCCCCATGGTGCCTCTCATGCCCATGAGGTCCGACCCCCCCCTCATCACGCCCCAGTGTACCACCCAATCCCTGCCTACAAACCCGCTCCTTATCACCCAGCTCCCTCTTACAAGCCCACTCCCGCTTACAAGCCCGCCCCTGCTTACACTCCTGCCCCTTACCACCCTGCCCCATCTTACAAGCCCGCCCCTTACCACCCTGCTCCTACTCATGGTCATGGGGATGAGTACGAGACTGCCCCCGTCTACCAATACGGTTATGCCGTGGCTGATGACTACTCTGGCACCAACTTTGCCCAAAACGAGAACCGTGACAACTACGCCACCAACGGCGAGTACCGTGTTGCCCTTCCCGATGGCCGCACCCAAATTGTGAGCTACAACGTGGCTGATGCCTACTCCGGTTATGTGGCCGATGTCAGATACGAAGGAGAGGCCAAATACGAGCTTCACCCATCCCCTAAGCCCGCTTACCACCCTGCCCCTGCTTACCACGCCTAAGTTTGACATGTTGATGATATTATTAATAACAATATATATTCATAAAGCACCACTTGAATTTATTCAAGTCGTTAGTTTGGATCTTCAATGAACAAATTCAAAAAGCTTGAGTGTGCCGAAGTACTAGGTGGCGTGAAAAGTAACCTCCTTGACCGACAAAATGCAATCCTACAGCAAAATATACAGTACTGATAGTGCTTTGAAGTACGTTCATATTTAGGCATACGTTTCAAATTTCAATGAAGTATTGTCCCTTATTTTGTTTTGACAGCTCATTGATGATGACGTGTTTGGCATCATGTCGAAAATGGATCAACACGGTTTTTATTTAGTCTTAAAACAATATTTTTTACTAAGTAAAATGGCGAAGGAAGCAAAAGAAAAAGTTTGATAAATGTAATGAGATAAATGCTCCGTCAGATCATACCATTAAATATTAGTTTTGCCACTTTCGTGGTCTCCAAAACTTCACTACCGATCAAAGACGTTGTCGAAGGCCCTCGGAAACAATTACTTATGAAAATGAAAAAAGTTCAGTATAGTCTTAATGTTGGCTACCAGCTCACGCACCTTCACTTTCCGGTCAGCCAGCCCCATTTCATGCACTTTTTTGACGTTTTCATCCTTAAAATCATCAGATTCATTTTCAGCATGATACCAAACACGTCAACATCAATGAGCTCTCAAAACAAAATGAAGGGCAATAATCCATTGAAATTTGAAACTTATGCCTAAATATGAATGAACTACAAGGCATTATAAGCATATTTTGCAATAGGATTGCATTTTGTCGGTCAAGGAGGTTACTTTTCACCCCACCTAGTATAGTAAAATTTACTCTGCCTGAGATTCGTCTCAGTACAAAAGTTGCGATGAAAGGCAGTTTTGGGACCGAGACTTCACATGGGCATGGCCTTTTTTCGTTATGTTTTTGTTCACTCGAACAATTTGAATTTGGGCAATTAACGTCCAACCTCATCCCCAGATTTTGAAAAATGGTGAGTGGATTAGACTAGGATAATTTTTTAGAATGGGATCAGAATCTTTAAAGAGGTTTGAATTTTTGGATTTCGAAATAGATTGCAACCTGTAATGTTGTTAGAGTACAAAAAGGCAAAGAAAGTCAAGGAATTAATCAAATTATTAGTATCCACGGTTTGAACTCATTGTTGTCTTCAGAGTACGGGACACACGTTAAGGCGAAAGTCATTATTGATCAGATTTGTCCCATTTTGATAACCTTTAAGTGCTCTAGTTTACTTTTGGCTGAAGTAGTTGATTTGTCTCATCAACTACTCAAGTGTTCAACCTTTCAAAATTTACATCATAACAACATGTTTTTACAACATGTTATTCCCAACATTGGCCAAGCTCCTTGGTTGGGTCCACTTTGTGGTTTCACGTTCAAAATTGGCTTTCATTGACAAAGATTTAAAAGACATGCAAACCTTTATTTGGATTTTCCCTTTTTTTGTTGACTTCACCCGTCGCAAAATAGGGTTGATGTTTTTCAACCACTCAACAGACCTGCAAACATAATCACTTCCAAGCGGGAGTAATATCCTAAACAGATGCCCAATTTTAAATGATTTGTACAAGGGTCCCTTTTGATAAATCAAAAAAAAAGCCGGATTTTTATGAAGAACAAACAAGTGTTTTAGCTAAGATTGGCGAAAAGAGTTTTAGTTCTATCTCCAATGGACTAAAACACTAACCAAAAGTATTCCATATTATACACTACTTTCTTCTTCGCAATATTTCAAGCCTTAAAAACGGCAAGGAATGCTGTATTTTTTTAAATTAAATTTGCAGCTAGTTGAAGTTTACAAATGTAAGTAGGCTAAGTCGATCCACAAACCTAGATCTTTCATGTCCAAAACTACCGGCTTGATAGTTATGAGGACGTTCGTCTGGGTTAAAGAAGCTCATGGGAAGGAAGCGTTAACGGGATGTTGTTTGGCTTCTTCGAAGCTTCAATTGGTTGACGTTCTTGTCGCCACCGTCAAGCAAGAAATTCAAGTAAAAATGAAATTCAATTTTGCAATCAACCCAAATAGATCATGGTAATAAGGAATAATCCAGTTATTAGATCTAAAAAATTAGAAATATTCAAGTCCTTCCATGGAAATTTTTCGGCCAAAGGTACTATTTGTTGCATCTTGCACTCTTGCACTTCCTGGTTTGCTTGGCTTTTTAAAGCTTCATGTAAAAGCCACTATTGCTAATGTTCTGATGACGCTTCTTTCCCATGAGCTTCTGTAGTCTCGGCCACACCCCAAGAAGTACAACTGTTTTGGGGAGGTGAAGAAAAATTCCAGAG
Source organism: Tigriopus japonicus (assembly GCA_010645155.1). Lineage (NCBI taxonomy): Eukaryota > Metazoa > Arthropoda > Copepoda > Harpacticoida > Harpacticidae > Tigriopus > Tigriopus japonicus. The sequence goes on from JAAGOF010000199.1 coordinate 59,119, forward strand.
GCATGATATACGATATTCAGCACAAAACCTGTTCTTATTTAGTATGGAAGTTGAGAGCCATTTGCCTCTAACAGGAACCTACAGGACCTGAACTGAACAGCTGACTCAAAATATCCCAAAACGACCCCAAAAACTGTGCAGCTCTGAAGTGAATTTGATGTTAAATGAAGAATATTCCATTGTATTGTGTTAAAAGTCTGTTCCGTCCTTGTGTTAAAAGTTAAACATTTAAACGTACAATATTGCAATCAAACGACCATTTTTGAAATGAATGGTTTTTATAACGGGTGTTTGGATGAAATCTGGACACTTAAACATATACATCCCTAGAGTAGGTGAGGCATGGCGTAGTGCGCACTGCGTCGGTTTGTCATGCGGATGGCTAGGGTTTGGTCCCGGCTGACTGCCACCCTCCAAACCTAACTCTTTGGAGTCAATATTTAGCATTGAACCGTCTTTCAATGCAAACAACTACCAAAATAAACCCTTGGCAGCCAAACGGAATATTCCTTCATGGAACACCCTTTATCAGTGATGTGCTGACTCCTTAACAATCAAACAAACAATATACAACCTAAGAAACGTGTACTTCAGTAACATGCATGGCAATGCTTTATATAGCTTTATAAATAGCTTTGTAAATGTGCCGTTCCAAAATCCCTAAAATGAGCATTACCTAGGAACTTGATCTTGTAATATCTGGACCCTTTCTTCTTAGTAAATCTAGGGGAATATTTTTAAATCAATACCAAAACTCTATCTTCATCATTTGTTGGTGCCTAGAGTAGTTCTTCAATAAATAATAAACTGAATGCCAACAACATCTTCATTTAGATATGTGCGTTGATGCCCAATCCTAAACATTTGGGAATCTGGACTGGATCCATGACAACAATATCTTATTCGTGGCCTACATGTTGTGGGACAACATTCCTCTATTGGGAACCACACGACGAATGTTTGCAAAAATCCGCTTGTCAGCTGTCCTCGTTTGAGGCTTGTCAACAAATCTGTCTAGTGCCTTTTCCATCACATTTTGTGAAATCTATGTTGTGTCAAACAATGTTCTTTCCAATTATTCAAAATTCCTTCTTTTTTCTCTCTGCTTTTGTTCCTAACCCACTCTCTATGATCAATCCCGCTTTCACATCCCGTCATCATCCAATGATGTTTTTGCATTATTTTACTCAGCCACAGGTAAAAATGGCACATTACAAATCTCAAGTATCAAAAATGTTAAGAAAACATTTCCGAAATACGGCTGTATATCCTATAAGGCTTTATATTTTATAAGCTACCAAATAACTTTAGATAAATTTCACTATGTGTTGCCTGCTCTTAACAGCCTTATCAGATCGAATCTCTGTTCATTAATATTATCTAAGAAAATGTGTAATTTTTGTTTCTCTTTTGATTCACATGGCCATTTAAGACTTTATTGAAAGTCTCATTGGTCCTTTTTTCCTATTTGGGAGGCTCAAATGAACGTATTTTAATGAAATTCGTGAAAAATTTGGCCCAACTTTCACCACAGCACACTAAATCATAGAGCAAAGAAACATGTTTTGCTCGAAAGTGTTGTTTTGAATTTTCAAGCGCTCTCGCGCCGGCCCGCAATCAGCTAGGGCTATTTCAACTTTTCAATAGTTGAAAAACTTGTGGCCATCATGCAGCCCTGATGCCAATACATCACACTGTACTGTTGATGAACACTGGGTCCATGCTTGGCATTGTTCATCTCACAAACATCTTTGCCCTCAAGGCCAATGCTAGCCACCATTGGGATGCAAGGTCTAAGGACTATGGGGTCCTTTAACGAACAGCTGACTGGGCGGTCACAATACATAAGACTGGGAGGTCTCCTTACTAATACAGCTCCCTATATTGCACTCTGACACAATAATTTGACTTATTTTTGAACTTTTCAATGTTTATTGGACACATAAGAACTGAAATCTTGTTTAATAATGTTCAAAGGTTGCACGTTGTTTCTTTTTTACTGGTTCAGCTTTAAGGACTCTTATACCTTAGATCATTTATGAATCACTAGATGGCGTGCAAGCTTTAGTCAGGCTGATCTGGCAAAGGGGGCAGAATACGTTGAATTTGTGAAGAAAATATCGCCCTCAGAACTGTTGAGCGGACAGTTAGTGTGGCCAAACATGCGAATCAAGACCAACTTTTTAAAACTTGTTCTTAAAGCCACAAGTTATTTTTTGTCCATATATGTTTTGGATTAACCATACATAACGCAAACGCTTAAATTTGTGTTCTTCCTACTAGTAACTCTTTCAATGTATTGGCAAAAAAGTTTATAGTTGTAGTATTCAAATCCAAAGCATAAAAGCAATAGAGAGAAAGTGAAAGGCTGAAAAATGGCATATTGAGTGCTCAGACTTTTTTCACCCAAAAGACTGGCTTTCTCACCATTAAAAAATTTGCCATTGTTGTAAAATTTTGCATTGGGATCTGAAATGCTTCCACTTAGAACAATTGCTTTTCATACATTCATTCTTTTCCTGAAGCAAAAACGGCATACTTGAACAGGGTGACTTAAAGTTGAAATGTCAATAAGCAATTTCAAACTTGAAAAAAGTCGTTCCTTACATGGTGCTAAAAATCTTTCTCTCCCTTTCTCATAGTACAATGTAATCTCGATGTAATGATCTCCGATTTAGCGATAAATCTCGATTTAACGATAATTTTTGGGGTTACCGTTTTACTACGAATGATGTATATCTTCATCAAATAATTGCATCTTGGAAGTTAATACTAAGATTTATCACGAAAACCTCAACTGAAAAACGATATCAGCAAAACCTTCCACAAGGAGGAAGGAAAAAAAGGTAAAAAGTTGTCTAACTCAATCAGGTATGACAAAAGCGAAAAATTTGGCAGAAATATGCTCATCAAGAAGCTAGGAAAAACAACAAATTTCGTAAATAGGGTCGAAAATGCAAATCAACAAGAAAAAGCAACAAGCAATGAAAAAACACCAAAAAATGAAGAAAAAAAATCAACTAAAAAATCGATAAAAATGATTAGGATTGCAAGAATGCAATTTCAAGACACAAATGCAACCCAATTCATCAGCCATTAAATTCAAATGAAGGAAGGGTTCTCTAGGGGTCATAATATAACCCTTACAGTGCTCTGATCTTATATGTACTTATACCTAGGTACTAGAGATAGCTCTGGGGCACACCACTGAAGACTTTTATATCTTTTGGATCAACCGAAACCCATCCTGGGTTAGAACCTCGGTTTAGGCAAAGCCAAATAACTAAAAAAGTAACCGAACGCAGAGAGAGAGAAAGAGAAACCTTAAAATACGGTTAATATCGGAAATTAAATGCCTTCAAACTACATAAAAAAAGAATAACTTTGAACTTTGGGTTATGCATCAAAATACCTCTGTGAGGATATCTGCTGGCCAAACACCTCAACACAACCACCGTTTTACCCACAGATATATCCAGATGCAAGATTCTTGCCTATTTTGGAGGACAATTTTCACAGATAGCTGGCCGAAGGTTGCTAGAATATTACTGAAAATTCCCTCGTTTCTGTCAATATCTGTGGTTTTACCGCTATCAATATTATTTAAACGCTTACTTGAGCAAACCTTAGCCATTACTCATTGATTTTTCACTAACTAACTTATTTTCTTTTAGATAGTCGTTGTGAGTCCTTTTTGTCCATCACTAAAGCTTTGTTTATCAACGAGTTGTTGGCTTCAGGTCCGAAAAATTGACCGAAGCACGAACGAAGCACGACCTCCTTGAAAGAAGCAATGCCATTCCTCCACCTAGATTTCCTCATGATGCCAAATTAATTACATTTTTTAGAAAGCCATGCTTTCATTCATCAATTGGATCAACAGTCTATTTTGAATGGCCAGAAATATGTCCGTTTTATGAATCAAAACGTGATGTCGTTATGGTTCAAACAGGAGGGTGCGCAGCATATTTTGAACTTGCCCAGTGAACAAGCCTCCACACGATGTGGTGAAACACGTTTGCGTCAAAAGTGGGGTTATAAAAGGGAGACAACGAACTGAACTGACATCCACTTCTGGTTCAATCATCTCATCATCAACATGAAGGTAGCATTCACTAAAACATTCCAAATAACACACTTCAAAAATAATGCCTTTTCAGACTTTCGTCGCTGTTCTCTCTCTCTTGGCTTTGGCTGCTGCTGACCAGTCCAGCCATCAAACCATCAAACACGGCAATGCCCCTGCTGTCCATACCTCCATCCACAAGCCTCATGGTGGCTCTCATGTCCATAATGTCCAAACCCCAACTCATCACAGCCCTGTGTACCACCCAACCCCTACGTACAAACCTGCTCCCACTTACAAGCCTGCTCCCGCCTACAAGCCCGCCCCTGCTTACACTCCCGCCCCTTATCACCCGGCCCCATCTTACAAGCCCGCCCCTTACCACCCTGCTCCTGCTCATGGTCATGGGGATGAGTACGAGACTGCCCCCGTCTATCAATACGGTTATGCCGTGGCTGATGACTACTCTGGCGCCAACTTTGCCCAAAACGAGAACCGTGACAACTACGCCACCAACGGCGAATACCGTGTTGCTCTTCCCGATGGTCGCACCCAAATTGTGAGCTATAACGTTGCTGATGCCTACTCCGGCTATGTGGCTGATGTCAGATACGAGGGAGAGGCCAAATACGAGCCTTACCACCCATCTCCTAAGCCCGCTTACCACCCTGCCCCTGCTTACCATGCTTAAGTCTATCATGTTGATGATATTTATCGTGAAGAATATTTATCAATAAATCTACCGAACAAACATTTTGATTGAAAGTTTCACAAAAAGATGTTATTTTTCAACACATATATTAAGGGTTTTCTCTTTCTTAAGTGCAAAGGTAAACTAGCAACAATATTTTTTTTTGTTATCAGGACGGCTTAATAGTCAAGAAACATCTTTGGTTTGAGTCATGCCAAAACAGAGTTTGTTCAGCAATCAATCGGTCGTCATCGACGTTCAAAACTGGCCTTCATCAACAAAAGCTTGAAAGCCTTGCCAAACAGAGTCTGAATTTCCCAGCTTTTCTGTAGGGTGTTTCAAAAGAAACGCAACACCTAAGTACATCATATGTAAGAAGCCATATATAAGCCTCGCCTGGATTGGATATGATTTGCCGAACACTTAGCTTGTAGAGTCAGAAAAAGCAGTTTCATGCAAATTCAATACTAATTTCACAACGTAGTTGGAAAGAAACGCAACCTCACGGGGTTAGCTGATTTTGGAACTTGTTAAAGAGTACTTGAGACCATGGAATTGGAATAAAGTTAATTGATCTAGTCTCAGAATCCTCGTCTATATCTTCTTAGTAGTGTTTGCTGTTGGTTGATCGTCAGCTGACCCTACTCCTTGGAACGCCTGGAATTTCTGCTCCACAGAAATACTGAATATGTCTCTGAGCCTTAAAAATAACCAAAGTGAAAAAAGGGATTAAGAAGTGGGCAAACTCATAATGGTTATCGTAAGAAGCTTTGCTGCATGCTGCATGCACCAAATAGGAGGTTGATGCAAAAAACTAAGTTGTGAAAAGAACTGTTTAGTCATTTTTTTACTTTTTCATAATTTTGATAGCCTGTTAACTACCCTTTATTCCTATTCCTAGATTTCCTATTTTTTTACCTTTTCATAATTTTAATAGTCTGTTAACAGAGACTTGGCTTCGTCTAGGAGTTTTAGACAAAGAAGTAGCAATAGCTGGTTTAAGGCTAGTTCGTTGCGATAGGGTACGGCCTGACAATCCCATTTTCCCACATGGGGGCGTATGTTTATATATCAGGAAAGAATTACTTCTTAGTCATGTTCAAATGTCGAATGGAGAAGTAGAAGTTTTGATTTGTCACATCAAGGCTCTTGATTTTACGGTTGTAACAATGTATCGGTCACCTTCTTGTAGCTCTTCTTCATTTCTATCAGCTCTCCAATTCATTGGAAAGGAGTTAGATCGAGAGGTTCCTTCTCGACTCTATGTAGTTGGCGACTTCAATTTTCCGGCTACCATTGTTGAGTGGGAGGTTAGTCCGGATGGGTACATTCCCATTTCGAAAGCAGCACCGTGTCTTTCGAAAAATTGGAAGAGTTTGCGATCTTGCGTAATCTCTCTCAACACGTTGGTGTTGCAACCAGAGCAGACTGTTCTGGACTTAGTTTTTTCCAATGACCCTGATCTGATCCAATATGTCCACGTTGCCCCATGAAGTCTTTCAGATCATCACATTCTTGAGATAGGGTCGACCATTACTCAAAAGCCGGCGAGCTCTAGAGTTAAACGTGCTCAAAAGGTGGGCGTGGCCAAGTTTAAGTTCAAAGATGAACACTGGCCCCTTATTGTTGAAAAAAGGATTAGGCGAATCGGACTTGATTTCCATTCTAAAGCAGGAACCATCAATAGATAAAGCTATAAACAAGCTTATTTCACTTTTTGACGAGGTTTGTTTGTCCATCAGTATTCCAGAAGTAGTCCCAAGGGTAGGTCATTGTCTAGATTTCCAAAGGTTAGAAAGAAGTTGTTCAAACGGAGTTGTCAGCTTTCGAATAGACTTCGACGCACTTCAAATCCATTTGTTGTACGTAGACAGTCTCCAAAGCAAATTGGATGTGGTCCAATCTAAGATTAGGGCTTCCATTGATTCTGATCAGTTAGAGAAGGAAAGTGGAGTGGTCCAGGAGATTAAGACTAATCCAAAGGCGTTTTTCTCTTTTGCAAACACAAAGAGAAAAATAAAACATCCTGTAGGACCTTTTGAGGTCGACAGTAAAACCGTTAATGATTGTGAGGCTATGGCTAATATGCTTGTTGATCAGTTCTCAAGTGTATTTTCAATTCCGAAAAGGGTTGGCAGAGCAGGCCAAGACTGCAGTAATGTTGTTGATGAGCCTGGCATTGATAGTTAGGACAATCAATTGGAGGATCTGGTAGTAACAGATCAAGATGCTTTTGAGGCCATCAAGGGCTTAAAGCTCTCGAGTTCTCCTGGACCTGATGGTGTGACGTCTCAGTTTTTAATGACACGTTGACAGATTCTTCCCCACGTTTTCTCCTATTTGATGCGTCGCATTTTAGATCAGGGCAAGTTTCCCTCTTCTCTAAAAGTAGCTCATGTCGTTCCAATTTTTAAGGGCGGAGATAAGTCACTCCCTAGTAATTATAGGCCCATTTCTCTGACTTCCAGTATTACAAAGGTCTTTGAGAAGATCATGAAGTCCAAGCTTGTTGAGTATTTGGAAGTCCAAGATATCATTCCCCCAGGCCAGCATGGGTTTTGAGCCCATTTTAACACAGTCACCCAATTGGTTGGCCATATCGAGAAATTCATTGAGGGGCTTGAAAGCCACGAGTCAGTTGATGTAGTCTATCTTGACTTTACCAAGGCCTTTGATAAGGTAGATCATGGTCTTTTGCTCGATCAACTCAAAGAGTGGGATCCAGGGCAAGGCCCTGAATTGGATTGGTAGTTTCATAATGGTAGGAAGCAAAAAGTCAGTCAAGGTTGAAGGATCATTTAGTGGCATGTCATTAGGGGGTCAAGTCAGGTGTTCCACAAGGTTCAATGTTAGGTCCGCTCCTGTTTATTCTCTTTATTGCTCCTCTCCAGAAGTTCAGAACAAAAGCCAGTATTTCTTCATATGCTGATGATACAAAATTAGTTTGTGGAAGGAATGGTCAGGACTCAAAATGTTTAGTTGAGGACTTGGAGAAAGTCTACTCTTGGGTTGGTCAGAGTAATATGGCATTGAACGGGATAAAATGCCGCGCAATGACGTATGGGACGTCAAAATTAGAGCACCTCCAAATCCAAGGGACTCGAGACTAGTTCGAACAATGAAGTCCTCCTCTCCTCTTTATCGGGCTCCTTCATTGTTCAATTTGTTACCCATTAGTCTTCGTCGGGAATATGTAGGAGCTGATCCTCTAACAACATTTAAGGCAGGATTGGACAAATTGTTGAATATTATTCCTGACCAACCCACTATTCAAGGGTTGTACAGATCTGCCAACAGTAACTCATTGGTAGATCAAATTTCATATAAATGGTACTATATTAATGATTAACTCTCTTTCTCTCAAATTCAACACAAGTTGCAATGGGTCTTATTTTTAAAGTTGGAACCAAATCTTGGTGGTATTGTTTTGGCTATTCATAAGCATCATTTGGAATTTTTTGTTTAATATTTGCTTGTTTGGATTTGATTTTCTGTACATGTTTATTTCCGATGAATCAGCATTTTTTCAATTGCTGCGTACTCTGTGAGGTCTTGCATATTTTTTTGAGTACTTCTTCATCCATTGGATATTGTGCTTGTCTAAATTAATGTCATACAGTGCAAATTACTAGCTGAATCAATTTCATAGATTCATTCTTTGTTTCCTGTGGTAGAATGCAACAAAATAGTTGAAACATCCGCATTTAGTTTCGAACTTGAAAATATCAATGAAGAGCATTCTCATGTTAGTATGAAAATTCATTGAAAGCTCTTGTGAAAAAGGTGTCACAAAACTGGACCTGATTGATCCATTTGACATTGCAAGAATGTTTTCCAAGGTCAAAAATATTTCAGCAAGAAAGGTCAAAAATATTTCAGCAAGAAAGGTCAAAAATATTTCAGCAAGAAAGGTCAAAAATATTTCAGCAAGAAAGGTCAAAAATATTTCAGCAAGAAAGGTCAAAAATATTTCATCAAGAAAGGTCAAAAATATATTTCAGCAAGAAAGGTCAAAAATATTTCAGCAAGAAAGGTCAAAAATATTTCAGCAAGAAAGGTCAAAAATATTTTAGCAAAAAAGGTCAAAAATATTTCAGCAAGAAAGGTGTACACTCATTTAAACGTAACCAGCAAGATCGAAAATTAGGTACAACTTCTAAGCGTTGTGATACCCGAGTTCTATGTTATTGTGTATAGAGTCTCGCGATTCAAAACGTGGAGTGTACACAGTACTAAGAGACCCGGTCTATCTAGTAACTTCTTCTACTTTTTATGCATATTTTATCAGTGTTTGGTATTTCTTTTCATTTCATTCTAGAGCCATTTTTTCTACCTTCAAAAGTTGTGTTCTTGTAATGCACCAAAATTGCATTAGTTTGTCACAAGGGTGTTCAAAAGTCCGCAAGTCTGAAAGCTTCTCCTTTTTCAAGGTCTGAAATTGGTCGCTCTGATTTGGTCGGCCCCTCTTGCCTTCTCCTTTCCCTTTTTTATTCTTCTTCAAATCCAGAGGGTGACTAATTTCAAAACTGAAGTTGGCAGGTCAAACCTGTAATAACTTCAAAATGAGGCAAAAATCTTGATGCCCTTAAAATTTAAGACTGTTTTTTGACGGTCCATTACTGGAAATGCTATAAATGCTTCCTTGAGGTCGCTTTTTTCGACTCTCTATTGTGACCGCTCAATCAGCTGTTGCTTCAAGACGTCCATCACTTTTCATTATCAGGTAGTCACAAAAACACTTAAATATTTTGCAAAAATGTGAAAAGCATGTTTGGTATTATGGTCGAAGATTTGAGCTGCACTCAGCAACCAAAGCCAACCTCTAAAATCCAGTTTTTTGATAATGAATGTGAAGCCTGGTAACATAACAGCTCTCCATCTGCCGATGTGGATTTATGTTTCATAAAGAAAAGTCGGGGCGAAAAGTTGAACTTGCGACCTCAGACTGCAAGAAATTGTACCAACCACGAAGCCACATGTTGGGGATCAACTGTACCAATTTAAATACGTCAAGTGCATGCCATACTTTAATCAAATTGCCCATCCCAGAGTAAAATTTCAATACATAAATTAAAAGGCAGATAATGTATCAAAATTAGACTTTTAGCATAACTAACTATTTTTACTTAATTTTGGTAAACTCCAATTATTTATATTAGTCCAGTTAACATCCGACCTTATATCTCCTCTGCAATGAAGATGAACATACTATAGTATAATAAAATGGCCATCCCAGAGTAAAATTTCAATCCATAAATTGAAAGGCAGATAATGTATCAAAATTATACTTTCAACAAAACTATTTTTACTATATTTCGTTAAACTCCCATTCTTTAATTTAGTCCAGTTAACATCCGACCTTATATCTCATCTACATAAAGATATTATCAGTTGCAATGAGACTGACTTGAAATATTTTAGATTTATTTCAGTGAGTACTTTTTCAAGATTCATGGAAATTCATGGAATTCATGGAAAAGGAAAATTCATGGAATTTTCCTTTAGTACGTAGTAAACCTTGATTGCATGTAATTACTCAGTAATTAATATAACTAATCACTAATTAGTAAGGCAAAAATAAGTGATTTTGTGATTATATCCAACAGGCAAAGATTTATGTGTCATACTGTATTTTCTTTGAAGAATCCATTTTTTAACCATTTTATTTATGGCTGATTAAACTTTTACCTCTTGATTTGGTTTTATTTCATAAGGCAAAATTGAGTCAATAGGACAATTTAGAAATCTTTTGTATGCGACATCAATGAAAACTCATTATATTTTTTGCTCTGTTCATTTTGATGAAACAGTTCTCTGTTCTTGAGTTATTTGCCAACATTTAAATCGCTGGTAGATCAATTTAAATATCAGATGTTAATGACTGATTTATTTTCAAGAAATTGAATTCCTCTCAGCAATAATAAAAAGTCCGGTTCCAACTAACGGAAAAAGATAATTTCGAACGGTAATTCCCTAGTCATCATGGTTTAGTGACCCATATTACACCTGTTTGGATGTAAATGCTAAAAAGTTACTGGTTATTTCTGTTAACCAAACAAAAACATGCAAATCTCAACCGAAAATATGTTGTCTAAAAAGGGGCGCTCGGAATGCCGGTAGCCCTGAGATGCGGCGCCATTCTGGTTAACAGGCAACCCTTCACGAGTGTGTCTGCTAACAAAAGCACAGGTATAAAAGCATTGGGAATCGTTTCCAACACATCCACTTTTGGCTCATTCATCCGTTTAACAACATGAAGGTAAAGCACATCAGATGGGTAATTGATGATGACTTGGGTTAAGTTGTAGCTTGGAGAATCAAGGAATGTAGCAAATGATAAGTTTAATCCTGATATTAACAGAAAAAATTACATTTCTCACAACCATCCTTCAGGCTTTCGTCACTGTTCTCTCCCTCTTGGCTTTGGCTGCCGCTGATCAATCTAGCCACCAAACAATCAAGCAAGGCAATGCTCCCGCTGTCCACACCTCCATCCATAAGCCCCACGGTGGCTCTCATGCCCATGTCGTGAGCCAACCCTCCGCTCAACCCAATGAGGTCAACCAGGCTTACAACGAGGAGAAGTACACTGCCGCTGCCCATGCTCCCAGCCACGAAGTCCGCACCCCCGCTTACCACACCCCTGTGTACCACCCTGCCCCTGCTTACAAGCCTGCCCCTTATAAGCCCGCTCCTTACCACCCAACTCCTGCTTACAAGCCTGTTCCCGCTTACAAGCCTGCTCCCGCTTACAAGCCTGCTCCCACTTACAAGCCCGTCCCATCTTACACTCCCGCCCCTTATCACCCTGCCCCATCTTACAAGCCCGCCCCTTACCACCCTGCTCCTGCTCATGGTCATGGGGATGAGTACGAGACTGCCCCTGTCTACCAATACGGTTACGCCGTGATCGATGACTACTCTGGCGCCAACTTTGCCCAAAACGAGAACCGTGACAACTACGCCACCAACGGCGAGTACCGTGTTGCCCTTCCCGATGGTCGCACCCAAATTGTGAGCTACAACGTGGCTGATGCCTACTCCGGTTATGTGGCTGATGTCAGATACGAAGGAGAGGCCAAATACGAGCCTTACCACCCCTCCCCTAAGCCCGCTTACCACCCTGCCCCTGCTTACCATGCCTAAGTCTGATTTGTTGATGATATTTATCCTGAAGAATATTTATCAATAAAATTAGGGAACATCTCCATTTATTTAACTGCTAAGTAAACTAACATAGATTTGCCTTTTTGTTCATAATAGGGCAGAGTGATTTCAGGCAGCTACAATTAGAAAGGTTTGTTGTTTCGAAATTCGTTACTTTTTCTTTAACGATAACCAGCAAGGTTGATTTTTGAAAACACGATTTTTACAATGTAGCTTCAAATTCAATAGTCTCAATATCTCTTGAGACACAACCCTAATATAGAGACATGCCGGCAAAACCTAGTGATGCACAACTGACATGGACAGTTTGCGATGTCTTCCAACATGACGGAAGCAAAAGTTCACGATTAAAGGAAACCATTTCTTAGCTTTTTTATTGTTGGTGTTAGGGTCAGAGGGTTGATCCTGGCCCGGCCAGCAAAGCCAGTCATCACATCATCCAAATATTTCTGATAGACAATTTCTTTTTTGGGATCAGACTGGTTCTTAGTCTGTGGGTATGGATTAATGTCTAAATGTTTCCTTTTGAAAGTTTGGGGGGATGAATCAGACCTGGGGCCTCTCTCCCTGTAGGAATTTGCAGGAATCACAACACCGCATCTCCTCTCTAACTAGTGATGTGTTTCGAACCAGGAGTGTTGCCAGTTTTGACTCGGAGGTTTATTGCTGTTAAAAAGGGCCGGTTGTATTGAACTTTGAAAAAAATTTGAAAAGACCTAAACAGGGACCAATTTGGCAACACTCGAACTAGTTCGATTTCGAGTTCCATCTATACTTATAAAAATGGATTTCGAGTTGGCAGTGCTGCCATATTTTATGGTAGATAAGGTATATTGCTTGTTGAAAAGTTATGTTGTGGTCAGATTTTTGACCCTAAGAACAAAAATGGCAAAAGTCTGCCAAAAATCCAACTCGAAACACATCAGTATCTCTAACGGAGATCGGAAAAAGGAACACATCTCAACTATTTAGCACATTTGATAGCGACTTGAGGATAGTGACAATCCTCAAGCTTGCTGCAAATGTGTCTAGAGCAGAGAGCAAACAGTGGGCCGCGGCCCACATGTAGGCCCAAGGGTGGTCTTAAGTGGGCCCGAGAGCCATTCACAGTACATACTCGTGAGCCTAGAGCTATTTGATCAATGAATTGTGAATCCATGAACGTTCCAACATCTGTTTTGTGAGCCCCAGACTACATAAAGATAAATTTGGTTTGTTTTGACCCAAAGGCGGTTGGCGAGCAAAATCATGAATTTCAATTTTCAGCAGAATCAAATGCCGTTGTGAAAAGTTTTACCTTTTCGAGCTCAATAGTGCATAGAATGTGTGAATGACCACGCCCTCTTGACCCAAACAGGACTAGCTCATTCACTCTCAGGAGAATTTACAGTTTGCACTACTGATGGAGTTCTTTTTGGTATTTTTAATCTGCTCAATCATTTTTGACCGCGATACTTCGTTGTGACTGCCAATTCACATAAAACAATACATTTGTCATCTCTTTGAAAAAAGTGTTTGTTCAAAGGAAATATCCAAAAAGTGACCCTGTTTTTGAAGACTTCAGACCATGGGTGCAATCAAGATCAAGCAAAAAGTTTTTTTCACATTACTTTGGCAATGGACCAATGGCATTGATTGATGGCAGTCCTAAAAGATTGAACAGCTTGAAATCAGATTGAATTCCATCACTAGGTTTTTTGGTGGGTTGCGAATTTTTATAACCACTACAAGGAATGGGATTCCCTGTAAAGAAAGTTTATCATATGAGTTTCTGTAGAAGATGAAATATAAAATTAACACTTGTATGATTTTTTTTGCACTGAGATTTGAGCTGGCGAAACTTTTCAGCAATCCAGAGAGTTGAAAATTTTGAAACACGTAGTCTATAAATGCAAGCAAAGTCTCTTATGCAGAAGAAAGCAATTCATTAGATCTCTCTGTAAATCATAATTATAACCACAAGCCTCCCATTTGACTAATCAAGCATGACTCATTTTTTAATCTTTCCTCAACTTTACCAGCCCCAGATGTCGCTATGGTAATACGTTTTAATGCAAATTGAACTTTTTACAGCCGTGATTACCGTATTAATTTACAAACTAGTTGCCGTTAGCATTCTAGGGTTGCCAAAAAATGCCTGAGTTTTCAAGGGTTAGAATTTCGAAAAATGTTGCATTTAAGACCAATGGCATGGATTATGTATGTTGAAGAGTTTGCAGAGTAAGTACAAAACACTAGAAGAAATTGGAAACGGGCAATGGGAGAAGACAAGTGAGAAAAAGGTTGCAGATTATGTGCCCCTGAGTCTTGCGCCGCCCTTTTGTGGTGCATCTGTTGTTTTCTAATCTGCGCTCGATCAAAAATTTCGAACGGTCAGTTGCTCCGCGACAAACGATCGAGAAGAAGATACGATCGCAGAATTTTAGTGAAGCAATGAGTCACTAGAGGCCACAACCGAGCTATGGGGTAAACAAACAGGTCCAGCTGATGTTTACTTAGCTTCCCTCATTGAACAAACGTTTTCCTCAAGCCTTGTTTGCATTTTATTGCCACAACTTAAAATTCCCTCGCCCTACCGGAGCTCCAAGCCCTGGTGTGGCTCTAAACCTTAAGCTTACTATAATCCAAGGAAAACCATATACGAACTCGCGGAATTCTCGCTCCAGAAACCTTTACATATGAGGCCGAGAGTTCATAAACAAGAACCACAAACGGCCATGTTGGAAGCCGAGAATCAAACGGAAATCGATCGAAAGTCCGAGGACGGTGCCTCATTTGGAAGACGGAAGAGCCCTGTCGTGGGAGAAAAGAGCCTTTTTGTTGGAAAGGAGAGCCCTCTTGTGGGACAGAAGAGCGCTCGCGTAGAACAGAAAAGAAAAAAAAATATTTAACTATTGCCCCAAAACTTTCGGACATTTGGAACATCCTCAGCCGATCAAAAAGAGGCAGGAATTGAGATCAAGTGTAGTGATCGTTGAGGTTTCACTTCGATTCTGAGGGCACCTCTCGATTCCAAGGCGTCAAAGCCAGAGCAAACAAAGAAGTCCTCTCTTCATTATTGAGCTTCTTTGTTGTTAAATTTGATACCCACCAGTTTTTGTTTGGAGTATCTTGGTGCTGATCCTCGACAACAGCTTTTAAATTCGGTTAGACAAAATGTTATGCACTATTCCTGCTGAACCCAGTATTCCTGGGTTTTCAGGATACTTGTACCACATAGTGTTCCGATTACAAAAACGTAGGATTAACCCTATCGTATGTTTGCAAGATTTATTGATAAATATTTTTCAGGATAAATATCATCAACATGTAGGACTCAGGCGTGGTAAGCAGGGGCAGGGTGGTAAGCGGGCTTAGGGGATGGGTGGTAAGGCTCGTATTTGGCCTCTCCTTCGTATCTGACATCAGCCACATAACCAGAGTAGGCATCAGCAACGTTGTAGCTCACAATTTGGGTGCGACCATCGGGAAGAGCAACACGGTATTCGCCGTTGGTGGCATAGTTGTCACGGCTCTCGTTTTGGGCAAAGTTGGCACCAGAGTAGTCATCAGCCACGGCATAACCGTATTGATAGACAGGGGCGGTCTCGTACTCATCCCCATGACCATGAGCAGGAGCAGGGTGGTAAGGGGCGGGCTTGTAAGATGGGGCAGGGTGATAAGGAGCAGGCTTGTAAGATGGGGCAGGGTGGTAAGGTGCAGGAGTGTAAGAAGGGGCAGGCTTGTAAGCGGGAGTGGGCTTGTAAGAGGGAGCTGGGTGATAGGGAGCAGGTTTGTAGGCAGGGGTTGGGTGGTACACAGGGGTATGATGAGCTTGGGTTCGGACCTTGTGAGCATGAGAGCCACCATGGGGTTTGTGGATGGAGGTGTGGACAGCGGGGGCATTGCCGTGCTTGATGGTTTGGTGGCTTGATTGGTCAGCGGCAGCCAAAGCCAAGAGAGAGATAACAGTTACGAAAGTCTGAAAACGTATTTTGGTTTTAATAATCTGTCAGTCAAAATGTTTTTGGTAGATATTACTCTACCTTCATGTTGATGATGAGATGATTGAACCAGATGTGGATGTCATTTCAGTTCGTTGTCTCCTTTTTATAGCTTCACTTTTGACGCAAACATGTTTCACCACATCTTGTGGAGGCTTGGTCGTTGGTCAAGTTCTATTAAAATAGTCAGCGGACCCTCTTTTCTGACATTATGGCAAGCCACCTTCATTTGTTGAACCCGATTCTGATTTTAAAATGTGAGACCTGTTATTTTACCTTTGGTTTTCGATTGGTTTTGAACTCCTAAAGTTGGCGTCGTTGATGTGGTAGAGGAGTGCAGTTAAAATATGGGGTTTCCAATTTTTAGGCCCAAAAAGCATTTAAGATTGAAAAGCATAATTTTGCTATTCAAGGATATTTTTGAGCATTTCATGAGCTTTTTGCGACTTCGAAAAAATCCACTGAAGTTTCGGCAAAAAAACCGTTGTAAGTCACATCTGTTGGCAAATAATGCCCTCTAATTTCTCGGAAACCATATTGATCTACTTTTTGGTGACCTTCATGTTGAGAATGCACGATATCTATAGTTAACAAAGATGAAAGCAAATGAGCAGAGAGTACTCATAATCGGAATACACTATTAGTTTAGAACCAGTCCAAACTGAGCAACCTCTGAAGGTTTAAAACGAAAGATAAGAAAGGCAACCTCTGAATAACATTTCCAACACTTCGCTCGACAGTAATTAAATATGAATTTGGATTTTTTAAATAAGATTAATGTGATTTCGCATGCACCGTCCATCTCATTTTGAATGGGCCAAAGATATCCAGAAAAATTTTTGGGGAACGAAACACCCTTTTTGCATGAAGCGCACTTCAACACCTTTTCCGCGTTTTTTCTGCAATTTTGGGGGACAATCAAACTTCCCTCTTAAATGTGTCAATGTTACAACCCTCTAATTTGAAAAGATCAGCATTTGCCGGATTTTAAGTGAATTCACAATAAAATGCCCAAGTTTGCCGAAGCCATTACCCTTGTCACCTATTTTGGAGGAAAAACAGGCAGGCGTAGGGGTGGACGAGAAGCCTTTTTGTGTCAGTTTCGACACCGGCCTTTTGTGTCGACACCACAATATGTGATTTTTTATAGAAAAACGAAAATTGTTCTACACAAACAATTTTACAGTCAGTGCGATTGGCCATTTCGGGGTTGCCGTCAAAGGTAAAAATGCCAGTGCAACCTAAAGAAACTTATCTAGTGTCACGCTTCTCTGGTCTGGACGAGGGTTGCCAGGTAATTTCAAGCTGATAGTGCCTGAAGTTGTCGGAAAAACTGCCAATTACAGATGTTCAGGGCAGGCGTTTGGACACTCTTGATTCAATCGAACAAGGCTCTTCTTGTCCAAAGGTTAGAGTTATTTTCCTGTATATTCGGCTTATTTTTTGCAGATTCTTTTCGACCATATTTGACCTCTTTTTCGTTTATATCTGGGCATTTTTTGATGTGTTAATTTACCGGCTTTCAACAACCCTGCTCATGACCCGCTTTTGAAGAATGTATGGACTTTTTATAACCCAACATTACCTAAAAAGAATTAGATTCCATAGTTCAAGCCACTTTTGACTAGAATATTGTATAAAAAATATCTCAGTTGAGTGGGAATAGCTTGCTTAGCCATGAAAAGCGTAAACATAGCTTTTCCGACGATATTACCAAAAACAACAAATGTGCTCCTTCCAATTTAAATGATAATCAATGTAAATGCCTAAAAAATAACTAACTTATCACTAAATTTGGATCCAACTTATTGGAATGTGTGGCCATTTATTGTCAAATTAAAATATCATGCTTCAATATGCGGACCAAATAAGATATGTTTCGTCTTTTGAATGTTTCGGACTAATTTTGTTTGAATTGAGCCATTCAAGAATCTTATCAGGAGCCCGACTTTTCTCACACTTCATATCATTAAGATGATTACCGAAGTTCTGGAGTGTAGTGTCTTTAGCAAACATTGTCAATTTTAGATTCGTTGATTTGGAGAGATCATTAATGTCAATCAAAATAACTACGGACCCAAAATACTGACTGTATTTTGTCCTGTATACTGTCCTGTGGAATACCACTGGATATTGTCGAACATTCAGACATGTCATTTTCAATTGCTCCTTGTTGTTGCCTACCACTAAGATAATTACCACCTTAAGATATTGTTACTGTACCCTTAATTGTCAAGTTTTTTTGACTAGATGTTGTGGTTGACAGCGTCAAAAAGCCTTCTTAAAGCCGAAAAATTTCTAATGGAGTACTTACGTAGAGTCTTGAGGTGTTATTTAGAAAGTCATGAATGACATGTTTAGTCGAATGATTAGGCCTAAAGCCGCATTGCTTATCTGCCAAGTATGTAATATTTACAGATGAACTATTTTTTCCAAGACCTTCAAAAAGAAAGGTAGAATACTAATGTGTCGGGTTTTAGATACATTTGATTTATCGCCACCCTTGAAAATGGGTGACACCTTCACAGTAGTCCACTCACCATGACTTATATGTAGAGCCCTAGAAAAAATGTGAAACGTCTCAGTTGCATTTTTTAGTCTTGTTTACATTTTTTGCTAATTATGACGATAATAACCGATAATTATGGGTTGTCGGGCAATTAGGTTTTAATTTTTACAATATGTAGCCAGATTAAACCAAATATTTGTCTTCTACTTGCATTTTTCCCGGTCTACATAGTGTAAGAATGCAGGGATGGACTTGGGTGGGCCATGAGCCGGCTCAATTGGATCAGATCAGTAAGGAGGTTGGCTTGTTGTGATTTGAATCCAAAAGCCTTGGAACTGATCTCTTGTCGGAATCGTCCTATAATTAGTTGCTTTATGAAATTGAAAAAGAGATGAAGAAAAGAGGAGAAAGTCTACTCTCGGAGTGGTCAGAGTAATATGGCATTGATGAAATTCTGCACAATGACGTATGGGGGGTCAAAACTAGATGTTCCGCTCAAAGACAATGGAGGTTGTGATATTGAGCAGGTATCGTCCATGAGAGATTTGGGAGTTGTCATCCAAGATGATGGAAAGTTTGATGAGCATATCCAGTTGAAAGTGGGGAAGGCATTTCAAACATGTGGTTGGATCTATCGCACTTTCAAGTCCAGAGATAGTATTACGATGCTAACTCTGTACAAGTCGATTGTTCAGCCTCATCTTGAATATGCTTCCCCCATTTGGGCTCCAATGAATTCAACAGGTTTGCAAAAGGTTGAGCAGGTCCAACGATGTTTTACTGGGAACATCACAGGAATGAGAGGGCTCTCATTTTGGGAGAGACTCTAAAAGTTAGGGCTGTACAGTATTCAGAGAAGGTGCGAAAGGTATCTGATACTGTATGTTTGCTATTAAGAGTATTCATGGGCTTCGTCTTAGCCCTGGATTTGAAATCAGTTATAGACTGGGTCAAAAGCGACATCAAGTTGCGAAAATCGCATCAAGTGGAGTGGAGATGTGAAAAAAATCCTTAAAACTGCTTTGGACGCCTCTCAAATTTCCCTAATGGTTTGAAGTTGCTGGCAGTCAACTGGAAATGGCAAATAAGTAAATGGAAAATATATAGTTAAGGCTTTTAAGGACATCATGATTTTTAACTCATTTCGAAGTTATAACGGATCTAAAATGTCAATTTTAACTTCAAAATCAGTCGACCTCTACAATGAGATAATTTTTTAAAAGTAAGTTGTTCAAATAAAAGAATGAGAGGTCAAATACGACTGTCACTTTTGCTATATGCCTATAACTTGGGCCCAAAAAAATATTTTCAAAAAAGTGACAAACTATTCAATTCCAATATATGTTTTATCAAAAGCCCTGATTATTTGAAAAAAGCGGAATATTGAAGAAATAATTTTTTGACAACGCCATTATTTGTTATTTCTGTCTGTGTGCACCGATTTTCTGAATTTGTTTTTGGGAAATTTGATGCATTTGGCCTTGTTTGGAGGCATACTTGGCATGAAATTGATTTGAAAATACAATTTTCAATTTGGCTCAAAAGGTGGTGCAGTTTTTTTCGTGTATTATAGTAGTTTTGTTTGTGAATGTCTAATCTCAGAACAAGTGCCATTTTGTAGAGGTTTTTGTATTTTGGGTTCATTTTGGGGGAGCCTTATTGAGCATTTGTCATTCTTCTATTTTACTAAATTTTGCCTGAAATATGTTTTCTGACTCAAACATTCGAGAAAATATTTACTTATTCCTAGAAACAGCCAAAATATTTAAAAAATCGAGGAAAAACGGATAAACATTTTTAAATATTTTGATTTTGAAAAAATATTTCCGGGCCGTACCAATAAACAAATAATTATTTGAAAACGTTCATCAAGCCCCCTAAAAATCTCTTTACCTAGATGATTATTTTCCACCAAGGGTATTTATTCTTGCACTTTTTGTTATTGAGTGTGCATGTTTTTGAAGAAAAAATGTTCCAAACTTGAGACTATTTGCATTAACAAAAGTTCCATAATTTGTGGAACTGGTCTCCTGTCAAAGATTGTTTATAGTACTTTATGTGGATATTTTAATGCACTTGACCGATGGGAGCCCTCTTGGAATGAATTTGTTTTAGTATGGTACCAAATTTGGATCTTACTCAAACATGGCTCAATTTTTCGAACTCCTAAGATCCCAAAGAGAGAGGCACATGCACAAGCTGGAATTGCTTGATAAAGCCTTTTTTAAATTGAGTCAAATGCAGTATTTACAGTCTTTCAATTATAACAACCTGTTTAAGTGTGGACTGTGAAATGTTCTATTATCTTCTTCCGAAAAAGTAACAATGTTGAGCAACTTTAATTGGTGGACGAATGATTAAAGAGTTCGTCGAAGATTTTGGCATAGAAAATGCAGAAGAATGTAAGACTTAGAATAAGAACAAAACCATTTTGTCTCAGGTATTGTCTCGAATTAAATCGCAAGTTCCTGTGTTATCTTATGTTTCTCAATCAAAAATCACATTAAATTTCACCAACAACGAAAAATCATGCACACAAGCGATCAACCGAATGAAACTCAAAAGACACTGACTGAATCTTGTCTCAAGACTTTTGACGAAGTACTAACTGATATTCAAAGTACATTATAGTACGCCGGGTCAGCCAAGATACCAACGCATGTGTTGCAAAAGAACAGAGTAAAACCAAAGTTTGGCACATCGTGGGATACGCGCGTCAAATATGTGTACCCTCGTTCTCGAGGACTGGAGCAACGACAACAATGTACCATTGGTATAAATTCCAAGATCGAAACTACTTCGGTATCCACTAGTGGTTCCACTTTTCAAACCTCAACATGAAGGTAAGGAAAAATGTCCGCCATCAATTGTGATGTTAATTTCAACAATAAAAATATTTTGCTTTTAGGCTTTCGTCGCTGTTCTTTCCCTCTTGGCTTTGGCCAGTGCTGACCAATCTAGTCATCAAACCATCAAGCACGGAAACGCCCCCGCTGTCCACACCTCAGTTCATAAGCCCCATGGAGTACCCCATGCTCGTGTTGTGAGTCAACCTTCTGCTCAACCCAATGAGGTCAACCAGCCTTACAACGAGGAGAAATACACTGCTGCTGCCCATGCTCCTGCCCATCAACCATCTTATCACCCTGAGCCAGCCTATCACGCCGCACCTACTTACAACAGTGCTCCTGTTTACCAACCAGCCCCTGCTTATGTGCCAACACCGTCTTACGAACCAGCTCCTGCTTATCAGCCCGCTCCCTCTTATGAGCCCGCCCCTTACCACCCTACTCCCTCTTACAAGCACGCCCCATCTTACAAACCCGCCCCCTATCACCCTGCTCCTGCTCATGGTCATGGTGATGAGTACGAGACTGCCCCCGTCTACCAATACGGTTATGCCGTGGCTGATGACTACTCTGGTGCCAACTTTGCCCAAAACGAGAACCGTGACAACTACGCCACCAACGGCGAGTACCGTGTCGCACTTCCCGATGGTCGCACCCAAATTGTGAGCTACAACGTGGCTGATGCCTACTCCGGTTATGTGGCTGATGTCAGATACGAAGGAGAGGCCAAATACGAGCCTTATCACGCCGCTCCTAAGCCTGCTTATCAACCAGCCCCTGCTTATCAACCTGCCCCTGCTTATCAACCTGCCCCTGCTTATCAACCTGCCCCTGCTTACCAACCAGCTCCTGCTTATCAACCTGAGCCCGTCTATGAGCCTGCTCATGAGCCTTCATATCAAGGTTAACACGTTTAATGAGGTCTATTTATTGATGATAACTTATTCAATAAATCAAACCAAATTTCACCGATTTTGTTTTCATAGACAAACCAAAACGAAAGAACTATGAAGTTAAATCTACCCTCCAGAAAGCGATGAGGAAATTCTTTATTGCAATAATTGAAGAATCAGTAGTGTCCTCCAAATAAGCCCACTCCTGTTTCAATGGATGAGTGTAATCGAACGAATTCAGCTGAGGATTCTGGGGCCAAAATGGCGAGGGATGCGTCGGAGTCAAGACTCACCCACCATAAAATTTAATCAAAATTCGTGAGCCCCACTAGTTTTCTTCATTTTGACAATCAATTCAAACAATAATTTTTTTCTCACGTAGCAAACTAAAACTATGAAATATCTGAACCTAGTTCTGACCCATCCCTAGTCATTTTGGCCCCAGAATCCCCACCTGAATTCGTTCGATTACACTCATCCATTAATTTTGGTTTTGTGATTCGGACAATTCGTTATAAAAAAATTTAAAACAAAATGGAAAAAAAACCTCTGAGACATATTTCCCCATGTTTTCAAACATGCAATTGCCTTTCTTCAAACGCATTGGTGGTACAATCGTCCAGCTTGGTTATTGTGATGGACCAAGTCCTCCTTGAATGGACCTAAAGCAATTTCAGTGTCGGTTCTGCCTACCAAAAGCAAGCACCAAAGATTTGAAAGCAAAATCGAAGATTTATTTTTGTCTCAACACCTCTATAATATACTTTTTCCGACTTTTTAATGAAATATTTCTACCCTTCAAACGCATGAGTAATCAAAGTATTATGGTTTCTTATGCGTGTATTTAATTTTGAAGGAGCTAAGTTCTGTTTACATGTCCGTTTTCGGTTTTGGTAGGTATACACGGTGTAAATTTGAGCTCAAAAAGTCTTTTTTAAGTTCCAAAAACTTTTGAGACCATTTTGGAGGTGTTCATGCAATACTGCATATGATTTTGAATTCCGTTAAATAGGTCACGGGCAAAAATTCCTTTTTAAGGTCACATAAAGCATGCTTAAAGATAATTGTTTGAACATTTTCTATAACCCCATCCTCAAGTAGTCTTTTGGGTGTGTCTACCTAAAATATTGTCGAAATCCACTTAGCAGTTTGTCAGAATTGATCTATTGACCCTCTTGTTTGGTCCTTAAGGAATGCCAATCAAAAAGGCCGTTGAAAATAGATCCGCGAAATAGATTTCCAAAATATTTGAAAACAACATTGCTCTTAGTACATCTAAGTCTTTTGCCACAATAATTTTTCAAATATTTATTTTTAAGTGTGTTTTAAGTAACATAATAGTGTTTTTGTCTGTGACCTATTTAACCGGACTCAAAAAAATGTTCTGCGTGGCATTCACATCTCAAAATTGGTCTCAATTTTTATGGAATTTAAAAATGACTTTTTGAGCTCAAATACACACCGTGTGCAACCAAAACCGGTACCGAAATTTTGGCCAGAGTTTAGGCCGAAAGTACTTTCAATCCATCACTAGCCAACTCCATTTCTTCACCTTTCATCATTGGCGTCGTCACTTTACTTTGATCACAACACTTCGGAGGTTTTGAAATATATTTTTAAATAACCTGGAAATACAAAACACAAGAACCTTTAAAACAAGTGGCAGAGTTAACATCTTCTGTTTGGCCGGTGTCTGTGTTGGTGTTGATATCAAAACATGCTACCGTCACCCATCCTTAACTAAATGTTCCTTAAACGAAGTACAAGTGCGCTCCCTTGTAATGTTTCATGAATTCGGATGTTAGATATTGCATGCCTTCCCAATAGGGCAATTGAAGTGTGGCTTTGTTGTGCTTTTTCATGGAGCAAGAGCGTCGACGAGTGTCTCGGCCAACTCGTACTGTGCATGCACTTGCAAAGAGACAAAACTTGGCATAATTCAAGAAATTGTGGAAAATATGTTGCATTGACTTGTTCTAGCAACATAAAAATAGTTTAGCCACGTCAAATAAGAGATTATGCCACAATTTTGGCACATTTGCTTGGGTTATACTGAAATTTGTCTCATTTCAAATGCATGCACAGTGCGAGCTAGCCGAGACACTCGTCGACGCTCTCGCTCCATGAAAAGACACAACAAAGCCACACTTCTATTGCCCTATTGCTTCTTCTGCAAAGGGTATTATGAAGGTAAGGAGTAGCTGCAATAGAGAGGTGGGCTGCATCCTTAATCGGCACTAAGACGCCACCTGGTTTTAGTGTTGCAAGTTTTCCCGGTGGTGACTAACCTTCAGCGCAATTTAAGATAATGCGATGCTCTGCCTTTTTGGTGGTCAGTTACTCGAACATGCCAACTCAAATTGAGTGTGGAATGGAAGATGTAGAAACGAAAAACTTTGAATGATTTCTGTTCATAATAGCTGAGTTTATATACCCTATGACAACTTGAGTTGTTGCAGAAATTTTACGTTACCACACGCCGTTGGTTTCATTTGCAAACACGAAAGTACGTAAGTTGCCACAAGAAATCATTCAAAGAAAGCTAAGCTTGTAAACCCCGTCGCAAAACTCTTTCATAACTTTTGCCACAGGATTTCTTGTCCTAACTTACGTACTTTTGAGTTTGCAATTGAAGTCAATGGCGTGTGGTAGCGAAAATTTTTTGTCACAACTGAAGTTGTCACAGGGTATATAAACTCAGCTTATACGTAGTTTTGCGTTCAAAGTTTTGGAGAGACTGGAAGAGCTTTGATCATGGTAGTTTTTGCAGCGATTGTGGCGCAGCCTGATCAGCCTACAAAGCCTAAAATTCGTGCCAGTCCTTTACACGTGTCTATATGAAGGCAATAATTTTGCGAGGTGACAAAAGACGAATCACGCATGAAATTTCACGAAAGTCCGTTTATATATTTTTTTGCAAAATATAAAAAACAAACCAGACAAGAAACTCCGATGTATACGCATATTAAGTTACTCTTTTTCGGTCTAGGTTATTTTTTATTTTGTCCCACTTGCTACTTTTTAATTGGAGCAAGCCAGGGTTGGCCAAAATACGTTAGCTAAACACAACTGGTAAATTTTGACCAGAATATGATATTCGACGAAAATATTGAAATTCTTAGTGACAAAATCTTTGATTGCTAACCTACGACCTCGGTGGACCTTGCTCACTTTTTCCAAAAGTAAAACTTTGGAGTTTTCGTGCAAAATTGTCAAATCAACGGCTTGGCTTGTTTCATTAAGTTTTAATAATGTACGTTGAGAAAATGCAAAAAGTTGAACTTTCTTGCAAAAATTCAAAGAGTTATTACATATGAGCAAGTTGCATTTTCTGGTCCAAATTGAGTTTTGCGACTTTGTCTGATCCATGTTTATGTATTGTAATCTTGGTTTTAGAATGTTCATTCCCTTTGCAAAAAATTGCACAAAATACCACATCCCTTTACAATTTCATTGGCTACTAGCTTGATGCCTTCATCGAGATTCAATCTTTTTTCAGCATATTTCTTACTTGTAATAATACATTATCCGTGCCTTTGTGAGATGCAAAGCTAACGGGCAAATTAATAAGTGAAAACCGAACTGTAGAAATAGCAGAGCTAAATAGAAAATAATAGAAAAGGATTGTTGAGATCAATCATAAATTGGGAATCAAGGCTCGGTTGGCATTTCACTCATCTTCCTAAGTAAAAACGTTCGTCCAAATTAGTTGAAAAGCCGTTGCTTATAAACATAATCTATTCGTTGATGTTTTTCTTGGAAAGGACCTCTTCAACCGTTTGAAAACGTCTTGAAAACTCTGGTACGCAGCTTCTCAACTATCTTGTACAAGTTCTATAGCCCATGAACAATAATTATAATTTTGTTATTAAGTATGAATTTGATTAAACAAAATGCTCCAGCAGAAAAATGTGAAAAAACTATCTTGCATTGTTTAGACCAAAACAATGTTATAACATAATACAACGTATGACGCCCTAAAAGTAAATACAAATGGTCTAAATTCCCATGTGATGTGCGAATCGCGGGAGCGGTATGTTATTATGAGCAACGCCAGACTGTTAGTGGTGGTGGTGCAACACCACCCCTTAAAACAGTCGATCCTATAAAAGCGACCAAGAAATGTGTAAAGGCATCCAGTTTAGGCTCGAGCATCCAAACAACATCAACATGAAGGTAAGAAATTTTGAATTGTACAAAACCCTCACATGAGCCCCAAATAACTTTATTATTATCTTTTCAGGCTTTCGTCGCTGTTCTCTCCATCTTGGCTTTGGCCGCCGCTGATCAATCCAGCCATCAAACCATCAAGCAAGGCAATGCCCCCGCTGTCCACACCTCCATCCACAAGCCCCATGGTGGCTCTCATGCCCATGTCGTGAGCCAACCCTCCGCTCAACCGAACGAGGTCAACCAGGCTTACAACGAGGAGAAGTACACCGCTGCTGCCCACGCTCCCAGCCACGAGGTCCGCACCCCCGCTTACCATGGAGCTCCCCACCACGCCCCCGTTCACCACGCCCCCGTTCACCATGCTGCCCCTGTTCACCATGCCCCTGCTTACCATGCTGCTCCCGTCCACCACGCCCCTGTTCACCACGCCGCTGCTTACAAACCCGCCCCTGTTCACCATGCTCCTGCTTACAAGCCCGCCCCTTACCACCCTGCTCCTGCTCATGGTCATGGGGATGAGTACGAAGCTGCTCCTGTCTACCAATACGGTTACGCCGTGGCCGATGACTACTCTGGATCTAACTTTGCCCAAAACGAGAACCGCGACAACTACGCCACCAACGGCGAGTACCGTGTCGCTCTTCCCGATGGTCGTACCCAAATTGTGACCTACAGTGTGGCTGATGCCTACTCCGGCTATGTGGCTGATGTCAGATACGAGGGAGAGGCCAAATACGAGCCCTACCAACCTGCTCACAAGAACGCCTATCACCCTGCTCCTGCCCCTGCCTACCATGCCTAAGCCTCATGTTGATGAACTATTTATTGATATTATCTTGTATTAATAAATATCCATAGAATGTTCAGATCAAATTGTGTTTTTGTTGGACTACTCGATACGCTCAATACACTATACTCAGTTTTGTCTTGTAAAAATCTGATAGTGTTACCTTTTTGAGCAATTGATATCAGGACTGGATTTTCTATTTAAAGGATTCTCATGGCAAGAACGTGGTTTTCATTTTCAAAGGCACGATGCCCCGACTGGGTAATTGAATAGGAACATTCCCAAAGAATTCGACTCGAATCAACAAGGAAATAGCATGGATTTTTCTAATGTTTGTTCGCATGAGCCAAACCTTCTTTTGGAATGTGTGGATTATCTATGCAATGTTAAAGCGACCCAATTTATTTTTGTTAACATTGCTCTACTTCCTCTTTATAGACACTCGATAAGATAAACATGATCTTGAAGACATTATTCGGAAAATTTCGAATTATAAGAAGCTTACGAGAGATTTTATTGATTTTTTCTGTTCATAGCGAGCAGTTTGATACTCTTTTTGACCTTTTACTTGCATTTTTTAGCAAAAAATCCCATCGTTTTCTTTTGCTATCACGCATAAAAAGAGCGAGCAATTCACATCATTTACATCCAATTCAATACTTGGCAATCAAGCATGTCATTCACCTAAAGAGGGTACTTTCACGAATGCCAAACCGGCTCTTTGTGTTTTGGCCAGAAATATGAATCACCTCCTTGGTTCACAAGTCTCATGTCAAATTAGCTCCAGATTGGCTCAGTTCTTGCCTCTCCAAGTTACAGCTCATCTAACTGAACGCCCACTTGTGATTAGGTGGTTGTTTGACATTTCCAAAGAGATACAAAGAGCCAACTCCTCCAAGAAGCAGAGAGATGAATCAATTTTCAAGGAGAGCCAAGCCTCCAAGAGGGGCTTGTACTCCACTACAACCGATGGTTGTACGCATCTCGAAGACGTCGAACAAAGGCAACACAAGCGTTTTCAAGCGGTTTGGTTACTTGCTCGAAGCGTCATTAGAAGGGTGGGGACTTGCCCTTTCAGGGCTGCCATTTCAACCACTTTGCGACTGAAGAAATTACTTCTTAAATTGAAATCTAGTTACATATGCTGTATATTTTAACACGTAGAATAAAGAATACTATGGGCAAATAATTGTTTGAATGAAGGGAATTTACTGCAAAGGAACCCTGAAGCTTGCGTCAAATATGCGTTGAGGGAGATGAACCTTTCGGAAAGACTCCGGGGATAATGCAGTAAATGTACTATGGGCAACATGGATAGCCTGAGGGCGTATTTGACTTATCCAGTGGTTCGACGACGCAAATTCGTTCATGCTACTCGGAAACAAGGAGAAGTTACGGCGTCGCTCTAAAAAATGGCTAAGACGACACGAACTGACAGTGCAAATTCGACCCGACACATTTGCTGGCCCCTTTGACGGTTCGAATATTACTAAAAAATGTATTGCATCTTTTTATTTTTTTTCTTGTGTTTCTAATAGATCGATAATGACAAAAATTGGAAAAACTCTGACCATGAACGTAGTTTTAATGTATGTTTGTTGTCCCATCATAGTATGTTGATTGGGAATAAGTCTTTCCGTTCACGTTATTTGATAACTAAGTCAAACTGAAGATAATCTTACAATCAAAGTCGTAAATTCTGAAAATGTTAGAGGTATGCTGATAGGAACTGAAGTTCAGTGAAGTTATTGAGAAAGCGTCACTCATGTTGGCTTTTTTGCTAAAAACTATTAAAAGACAAAGATATGTTAAATTCTCAATAATCTTAACATTTCTCAAAATATGTGAATGTTTCTTGCGCACAGGAGCGCATATTGCAGACACCGCTCTCATGCCAACAAATGTACAAGTCATAGCGAATTGCAGACGCAAAAACCACGTGTGTCTCAAAGGAGTGTCAATGGATGGGAACATCCGTCGTCGTTGGTTGCATGACCAAGAAAGAGATAGGAGGTGATCATGACGAACCAGACAAGAACAAACTTCAGGATATAAATTGGTTGCGGTTGCAGAGCCAAAGCATCAGTTGAAGATCATCAACTATCGCAACAACACCTCAACTCATCAACATGAAGGTAATTAAAAGAGTGGCTCTCTCTACTCCTGTGGTTTATCTCGGTGACGCAGTGAACAAGAACCAACAGTGCAGTGCCGAATTCCTTGCCAACCATAATCAGATCACGTTCTTAAACAAAACTGTTTCTTCCAGGCTTTCGTCGCTGTTCTTTCCCTGTTGGCTTTGGCCGCTGCTGATCAATCCAGCCATCAGACCATCAAGCAAGGCAATGCTCCCGCTGTCCACACCTCCATCCACAAGCCCCATGGTGGCTCTCATGCCCATGTCGTGAGCCAACCCTCCGCTCAACCCAACGAGGTCAACCAGGCTTACAACGAGGAGAAGTACACTGCTGCTGCCCATGCTCCCAGCCACGAGGTCCGCACCCCCGCTTACCATGGAGCTCCCCACCACGCCCCCGTTCACCATGCTGCCCCTGTTCACCATGCCCCTGCTTACCATGCTGCTCCCGTCCACCACGCCCCTGTTCACCACGCCGCTGCTTACAAACCCGCCCCTGTTCACCATGCTCCTGCTTACAAGCCCGCCCCTTACCACCCTGCTCCTGCTCATGGTCATGGGGATGAGTACGAAGCTGCTCCTGTCTACCAATACGGTTACGCCGTGGCCGATGACTACTCTGGATCTAACTTTGCCCAAAACGAGAACCGCGACAACTACGCCACCAACGGCGAGTACCGTGTCGCTCTTCCCGATGGTCGTACCCAAATTGTGACCTACAGTGTGGCTGATGCCTACTCCGGCTATGTGGCTGATGTCAGATACGAGGGAGAGGCCAAATACGAGCCCTACCAACCTGCTCACAAGAACGCCTATCACCCTGCTCCTGCCCCTGCTTACCATGCCTAAGCCTCATGTTGATGAACTATTTATTGATATTATTTTGTATTAATAAATAACTTTGAAATCCTCAGACAACAAATGCTCAACTTACCAATTTGTTTTTGTTATCTTAGGCACCGTTGATAACTCAGAAATAATCAAAGATTAGTGCATAATTTTTGTGATTTGGTTTGCTCTTTAGCAAAAAAACACGATGATCAACATTGCCAAAAGTTACTGCAAATAATTACGACAACACTTGAAACCAAATTCCTTCAAACCTTCTTCAGTTAAAAATTGCCATTCTATGGCAACATCATCTATGCATCTATTTACTCCATTTTGAGTCAATGAGAGTTCTAAGCAGCACACTCAAGCCAAAACCTGAAAAAGATCTTTCGTTGACATAGTGGAGTCTAAGATAATGTTAGCATTGTTATTCATATTCAATTACCATAGTTTTATGTGTAAAAAAAAGAAGTGTTTAGAACAAGAACAGTACAAGATCAAAAGTTCCTATGCATACTTACTTGGGCTAAAATTTCGTGATGTAAAAGAGACGACGCAAAAATTTGCTTCTCTAAAAATTCGGGACTATAGATGGTGGTTTAAAATGGCGACCGCTAAAAATAAGTTGCACCATCAAAACAACCAAGATAAAAACGCTTAAAATTTTCAGATTGTGCCCTTCATGAAATTCCTATCAGTATAAAAAAATGATTGAGCTACTGATTTTATAATATCTATCTAGGCTTACTTTGCAACATAAATTTTCTGTGGGGCAATTTTTTCAGACTGGGTAGAGCCCCTTTCCCCTTTTTCTCCACCATTATTAAAGATGTGATTTGAGTTTTAAGTGCTGAAATTTGTGAAGCACTCATTTATGGCTTTTACTTTTGGAAAGTTGGTTAGAGTTTGTGGTTAGAGTTCTAGGGAGAGAAATCTCACAAGGTTTTTTGTCATGATTCCATTCAGCTGACAACTCACTTTCTTGGTATGGTGCAAAATTCAAAATAACCAAAAGACAGATGCATGTACAGTCAAAGTTCAGGGTTAACAAAATATAAAAAAACAAAAAAATTCTTCAGAAATTTAATGAAGGTATTTATTCAAAAATCTGATCAGCTTCAAAGTTTTTAAAGTTCAAGAGACAAATGCATGAAAAAAAGATCACCAAAGATTACCCAATTTCACCATTCACATTTTACAATTGCTGCATAAATTTCTTTGCCTCAATATTTGGCAACCTGATTAAGGGTTCATTCTCTTCCTGAACATACTTGCAAATGCTCAAAGTGGCTGGACTCAACCTTGACATTCCCCTTTCTTGGAACCCTT